>CM040823.1:4850000-4872500 GCA_022828995.1 Vimba vimba | reverse complement strand
GGGCTGCTCCAGCTGAACACGCTTCAGAACCTTCGCCTGCACATCTCTCGCCTGAGCACCAAGCACAATTTCACAACAAGTCAATCAATTGCTTTGGGCATGAAATTAAAGAAACACTTCAGCTCAAAATTGAAATGCTGTCATTATTTACTCACCTTCCAAGACCTTTTGACAGAGTTAGATAGTTGAAATGTACGTGAAACATGAAATAGTAAATTTAAGAGGAGTGTTCTGATTGTAAATTGGTCTTGTGGATTTAAGGTGAGCTGTTGAAAGCTTTCAGAGCAGTGTGATTTTAGTATTTATCAATATTTTGTATTAGCTTTTATTTTTATATTTTAAGTTTTCAGTAATTTTGTCATGTCCGTTTATCATTTTTATTAGTTTTTGTTTTTCTATTCTAACTTCTATATAGCTTTATTTTTATTTCAGTTTTAGTCATTTCAGTTCTTTAACTTAAACTTATCTATTTCTTGGTGTTTCATCTAATATTTATATTTTATTTCAGCTTTATTTACATGACCGAAAATGATTTGTAATAGTTTTAGTTAACAATAACAACACCGTTTCAGAGGAAGAGACATTCAACTCACTCTCTGTAGGGACAGTAATGCTTCGTCATTTTTATTGACTTTGCTCTGAACCTTGGCGAGAAGCACAAGATAACGACAGTCTTCGGTAAGTAACAACAGCTCATTCACTGAAAAACAAAGACAGAAAGACGGCATTGATCGCACATGAACCACCTTCCAATCATCAATCAAAAGTGCACACCCATGCTCTCCCATGACACACCCAAAGGACTTTTCTGACAATCCCCATTTCATTTGTCAGTTGTGTGTAACAGGTTGTTGAATACACACCCTCAAACAAATAATTCAGCATTTCTAAGGCATGAGAAATGCAGTAAATATGGTAAAATATACAAGTAAAAAATACCTAGCAGAAAAGCAGTATTCCTTTTTATTGCTTGAACACACATTTCATTCCTGATCAGATATCTGTGTTTGATGACTGCCAAATCTAAACAAAGCTAAAATCTCCTTTAATCTAAAACAGCAGTTTTTGGTCATTTTGAGTTTAATGTGCTAATAAAAAAAATTAAATCTCTTTTCCAGGGTACCTGAACTGAGATGTTGCCATTTTACAATAACTTGTTATAACTTGAGCTATTTCTCACCAGGATCATGTGTGAGAGCCTCTTGCAGGATTTTTTCACAGCGTTCATATTGCCTGAGCTTCATGAGCAAGTCGGCCAGGTCATAACGCAGGAAACTCTGCTGCCCGCTCTTCAGCGCAGCCTCGTAATAGTTCATTGCCTGGGAAGGGAAAGGATATATGGTGAAACTCCATAATCAAAGAAGATAGTTTTACTCTTATTGACAATCCCCTCCAAATAAGAGCCGTTTTTGCATTTTAAAACAGAAATACTCTCAAAATGAGCAGATGTGTAACGAGCTTCCATTTTGAAAACGTCACTTACCTTTACATAGTTGTGGGTCTTGACGAGTGCTTTCCCAATCTTACTGGCCACAGCTCCATCTTTGGGGTTATTCTTTAAGGCCTGTTCATATACTTCAATAGCCAGCTCTGGCTGTCAACAGAAAACATTATTTTCAGACACATATGTAAAAGTATGCCTATATGAAAGTGTAGGACTCATCAGACATAACAGAATTTTTGGGTGAATCTCATTTAAAAAAAATATTATTTCATTTAAATATAACAGTATTCAATATATAAAATAATTATATGAATTTGCTTAAATATTTTCATGATAATGAAATACATTTTCCTCCCATTCGCATTACTATAATGCTAAATAAAAAAATAATGCAAAGTTATTTAGTATATATCATTTTTTACACTGTTCATCGTATGTAGGATTTGTTGATAAAAGTGTAAAAACGTAATGTAATCTGGAATTTCAACGACGGTTCCATTCTTAAGATAAGGATTCACTGTTTACACTGTGAAGTAAATATTTGTGTGGTGATAGAGGCAGACATCTTATAAAAAAAAAGAAATACATATTTGAGCTTCTAAACAAAGATCTTCACTAACACACAAATGTCAACAAAAGAATAAACAACAAGAACCTCTCCCACCTCCTGAATGTTTATGTAGGCATCACCGAGTAACAGGAAGGTATGAGGGCTCGGCAATTTGTCCACCAAATCCCTGATGAGACAGAAATGTAAATGCGTAATGCAACAGTAATAAGAGCAGCGTTTATGTATATGAGTGTTTGATGATTGTTTGCACAGCTGTATCCAAGCTTGTTGTTGAAAACTGTCAACACATGTGAATAACATTCAAGAGCTGAAGGCCTCATTTTAGACACTATATAGACCTAAATAGAATACAGAGCATTAAAATGCAGGTTCAGCATTTCATTCAGTTCTCTAAATCAAATATTAAAGATAAATACCAGTACCTATTTTTAGGACCATGAAGATATTTGCAAAACCTCCCAAAATCTCATTTTATATTTATATATATATATATATATATATAATGAGATTTTGGGAGGTTTTGCAAATATCTTCATGGTCATTATTATATTCATGTTCATAATCCAAAATAAAAGTTTGTGTTTACATAATATATGTGTGTGTACTGTGTATAATTATTTTGTATATATAAATAACACATTTTTCTTAAATATATACATAACAAACACAAACTTTTATTTTGGATTCGATTAATCACGATTAATTATTTTGCTCTTAATTATTTTGTATATAAATACACACATACAGTATTAACGTGTAGTTAAGAATAGTTTAATATTTAACTATTATAACTAATAGAAATATTTGCATGCATATATGTTTATACATAATTTATATTATATATAAATATTTTATATATAAATAACACATTTTTCTTAAATAAATACGTGCATGCGTGTGTATTTATACATACAATAAAATACTATATTAAGAATACATTCATTATTGTGATGAATTAGCTATGTTCAAGAGATATTAGGGGAAAATGTGACCTGGACATGATTCAATGATATTCACATATATGCTGAGAAAAACATATTCTTGTAAGCTCTAATACATGTAGTGAATATGAGGAGAACATGTGACAAATGTTCAGACGTTACCTATAGCAGCTCACGTAAAGCCGTTTCTCTTTCCTGTGGTTCAGGTAGATGTCTGCCATTTTTTCTTTGGCCTGTACATAGTATGGCTGCTCTGGCGTGATGTTTCTGAGCATGCTCAGTGCCAGTTCAGTATCTCCTCGCATTAGCGCAAGGTCTGCATTGGCGATGGTGACCCGAAGCTCCTCTGGAGTGCCCGTAAACTCATTAATGGTATCTTGCATCACTTTAGCTGCCTCGTGCTGGAAGTCAAAACTACTTTTAATCCTCAAAACAAGGTATTAGTAAAATAATATACATTTTTACTGACAAACCATGCACAATAATGAGCAGATGTACAAAAGACATCATTTGAAAAACACAATTTTTCTTCTGTAAACAGATGTAAAGTTCAATTCAATTCAATTCACATTTATTTGTATAGCGCTTTTCACAATACAATTTGTTTTAAAGCAGCTTTACAGAAAATGCATTTCTACATTACAATTTAGAGTGATCCTTTATAAGACGTGACTGTGTCCAAGTTATGTATTTCAGAAATGTACATATACAAATCACACAGTTAGCTAATAATGTATTCATTTAAACCAGAGTTCTCAAACCGGTTCCACGGAGGGCCTAGTGTATGCAGGTTTTTGGTCTTTCCCTTCAATTAGTGCCCAATTAAGACCTAGACTACCAGGTGAGGGGAGATCTTAACCAATTAGTGACCTACTCAATCAGTTTGGTTCAAGGTAAAAGAGAAAACCTGCATACACTAGGCCCTCCGTGGAACCGGTTTGAGACCACTGATTTAAACAATGTATTAATTTAAGGCAGAAAAATACATTTAAAGGCACACTATGCAGTTTCCGTTTTTCTCAAACAGCGCCCCCTAGAGTCGCTGTAGAGTACTTGTATTTAATAATACTGTGGTAAATACCACTCATGCAGCGCCATCTCTGCACTCTTCCGACCGCGTTTTCTTCGTTTTCATCGTCGACTCTGCCATGATTCACGTCTGAAATGTGTGCTAGTGTCTCCATAGAGGCTGCTTCATATGTTGTTGATGTATGTGACATCGTGCCATAAAGCAAGTCGTGATTCTCGTGAGATTTGTCGGGGCGCCACCTCTCAAACTTGCATTGCTGGTTTTGCCAGTGGCGTCCCCCCCCCCCCCCCCCCCCCCAGGATGATTCGCCAAAATCTTGCATAGTGTGCCTTTAACAAATGATTAGAATATATAGAAAAAATGTAGCATTGGTTGTCCACTAACCTGTTCTCCATTGAGCCACAGAGCCTCAGCTAGTTCCAGGAACACAGATACGCAGTCGGCCGCGTTGAGCTCAACTCTCTTATTCTGTCTTTTGGCTGAAGAGCCTGCTCTCTTCACAGCGCACAGACTCATGGCCATCTGCAACGTCTGAATGGCCTCCTGAAGCTGCCCCATCTTCCTCTGAGCCTGAGCCTTTATCAGGTGATACAGAGGATGCTCGCGGATCTAAGAAAAATAGACTACATATTCAGTCCCATCAAATCCAATGATAAATTTAAACAGGTTTGACTCTGCAATAAGAGAGTTCAATATGTGTCACCTCAAAGTTGTGGCTGAGGCACAGTTCCAGAGATTGGGAGGAGAGCTTGAAGTTGCCCTGCATGAGGTGTATCTGAGCCATAAGGAGATGGGCATCAGCATGAGCCGGGTTCTGATCCAAACAATGTTGAAGACTGCTGTGGGCCGCCTCCATATCTCCTGCAGGAGGACAACTCGGCTTAGCTGGATGATGACGACATCACTGTTTTCTGGACTCATTTCATAATTGATGTACTTTACACAGTTACTGAACCGAAATGAATCAAGACTGAACTGATTTCAGCTGAATAATGGCTGTTTACTATTGTTGTTTTAGAGCTGCTTAACAGCAGAATTGAATTCTGTTTGCATCATTGAATCATTGAATTTTATTTTCCTGTTATTAATGTGAAGCTGCTTTGAAAAATGTATTGTATAAAGTGCTATATAAATAAAGGTTACTTGACTTGACAACATATGAAGAGAGCACAAGCCTGACTGGGTGAACTGACCAAAAAAGGAAACAAATAATCATATTTTGCATGAAGAACAGTTATTAAGCTGATTTTTACAACCATTTTTGCATTTAACATTATTATTTGCATGGCAAAATTTTTTTTTTTTTTTTAAATTTACAGTTTAGATTTTTTTTTTTTACTTCCCAAAATTACTGTAACAGTTATTATTCAATTTAAATTAACAAGCAAGTAAAACAAATGATGGATAAAACAATTTGCAATTTGTGTATATGATTTTTTTTTTCTTTATGATAATGATACTTTCAAGGAAATTATTTGCTTATTTGTCATGAAATTATAAGGTCAAAATGACATTAAAAACATTTTTTGTTAAGTGAAATAAAATAAACATTACATGAAAAAAACTTAAAGCTAATTTATTTTAGCTAGCTGCCAAAACAACTAATAACAATGACAAAAACAACAAAATTAGAAGATACAAAAATAAAAAATAATTCTAAATATATAAATATAAATAAATATAAATAAATAAATATAAATAAATAAATAAATAATATTATTATATTATATTATATTATATTATATTATATTATATTATATTATATTATATTATATTATATTATATTAAAAAGCTAATAAAATAAGATAATAAAATAAAGATAATAAAATATCTGCCTGGAAGTGAAAAGCTTGGGAGATACACCCAATTAGATTCAATCCAACAATGTCATGACATTTGATTTCAGCTTGTAAAATAAAAGAAACCAATAAAATCAGACTTATCAGAAAATCTCAATCAGACATGCACACACCTGACTGAAATCGGACTTTGGCCATTAGAAAGCCGGCCTGCAGCAGACCAGGGACTACTTTCACCACTGTGTCCAGCACAGACGCGCAGTGCAGCAGCTGAGGTGCAGGAGGCTGACCTGGAGCTGGAGGCTGCACAGAGAACAACATCAGCCAACAAACTACAACAGGAACGAATGAAGGCTATTCTGTCTGATCACAAGGGTGTTGCTATTGCCTTGCAAGGCAGTTATTTGTGTGTTCTGATTGGTTGACAGGCAATTAATAGAAATCTCAGGGTGTTTGGTATTGCTTTGCAAGGTAGTTGCTAAACAGCTACTAGAGTGTTCTGATGGTTTGCCAGGCAGCGCATGGGAGGGAAGACCTTGGCGGGAGACAGTGCCAGGTATTCCTTGGCGATCTCGAGCAGGAAGTCGGGGTTGAGCTTCTCAAAGTACTCAGCGCTGAGAGGAAGACCCTGCAGGGCGGAGAAATGTGTGTCCACTGTGTCGTTTAACAAGTTGGTCGCCTCGTCTGGGGGCCGACGCTTTTTCACAGCCAACAGTGCTCGCAGATACAGCAACTCCTAACACACACAAACACACCTTAAAAGATCTATTTATAGACATATGTAATATGTCATGTGCTAAATAATCGGTTCACTAATGTCTTGTGCAGTTTAATTCCTCAGATAAAGCTCAAAATAAAAGAGAAGTGTTTTTTTTTTTAAGGGTTTTTGTTTCATTTTTAATAAATTCTGTTCCTCTACAAATACAACATGGCAGCTGTTTTTTGCTAAGCAGATGTGCATTTGTGTAAATGTGTGCTAAACTGCCCAACAAGGGCCTCAGTTTGTGTAAACAGGCCCTGTTACGTACTTTGGATGACTTTAACGGGTAAACAAAGCATAAGTGGATTAATAAACCAGGTCTCTGTTGAATATGAGTCAAAAGATAAACAGTCTACAAAAAACACTTTTCTTTATCTCTTATTTCATTCTGTGAAAAGAATTCTGGAAAGAGTCTGTGCAACATTGTTCGAGAGCTCATGTTGATTTTTAAAGCAAGATAGTACGTCATGTAAATGCTCTCTCACCCCTGATTTGCCAATGGACTGCTGGATCTCTGTGAGGAACTCCAGCTGCTGTTCTGCATCCTCTAAGTGTCCCTCCATGAGCTGACACCTGATGATACCTGCACAAACAACAAACCAGAAACAATGCTCTTTTCTGATATTTTAATGCTCTTTCTAAAAATATATATGTCAGGCATCCTAGACAGAGATGTTTTAGTATTATTTATATAATATTCTAGTATTTATTTATATTTTAAATTGGCTTTATTTTTATGTTTTCAGATTTAATTTTAATTGTAGTCATTTTTTTTTGTGCTTTTGTAAATTGCATTAGTTTTTGAATATTTCAATTTAGCTTTAATTTGTATGTAGGTTTTAGTAATTGTAATACTTCAAACTAAATGAAATCAGTTATCTGATATTCATATTTATTTTATTTAAGATTTATTTCGATTGCCTAAAACAATCCTTGATAGTTTCAGGTTCCTACACATTTTCCATACTTTTCCAGACTCAAATTTCTAAACCGCTCTTTTCAGACCATATTTAACATAAATAGTTCATACAGCATTATTTTCAGCATTACATTTGTTATATAGTACAGTCATCTGAAAATATTCTTATTTTCTCAGGTTTTTTCATTGGTTTTCTTGAAGTGATGACTAAAAACTAAAACGCTTTATAACCTGCATATATTCACCTCTGACACATCAGTTTGATACTGTAATTGTGGTTTGATGTTGAAAGTACAAAAAAAGTACAGTATGATTGAGATTGTTAGCTCCTTTCTCTGTTGTTGGTTGGAGTGGCACACGCACATTCGATTAGTGAAGTTCAAAAGAGACTTGCATAATGAAAATGTGTGCCTTGAATGTATTCAGTTGTGTTTAACAATCCCTAAAGGATCACTAAACATTTGACATGAAAACACTCTGCTTTTATGATAAATTTAGAATTTTTTTTAGAAGTTCTTAATTTTATATTTTAGAAAACTGAATAGGGTCAATAGTCTGGAAACAAATATTTTTCCATACCTATCCAGACCTGGAAATGACTCCCAAACCCCATACTTTTCCAAACTGCATAGGAACCCTGTGTTTAGAAGTTTTAGTTAACACTGATCTTAGATAATCCTCTGATTATGTTATTAGAAGTTGAAACATTCTTTAATAGATGGTTTGATTTGAACCGCTCACTTTAGTTTCATGCATGTGCAAAGCATGTTCTGAGGCACAATGCGAATGCAGGATCTTGAGTGGCATTGCTTTTATGACATGATGGCAACAACAATGATAAAAGATACTCCGACAACTCAACATTTAAAATCTGAATAAAAATGTATTCCATTTATAGTTCATCAGTGTAAGTGTAGGCTGTTTACAATTGCCACTTTGTAAATTAATATAGAATATGCAGTCACAGATGTGCATTTATTAAATTTGTATGACAACTCTGAATGTGACCCATGCACTTATTTTATAGTTTATATAAGTATTAATTTATTTTTCCTTATGGCTTTCAAACTGCTCTCACCCATCAAAGCAGGGACGCTGCTCTCATCGAGAGTCATTGCTGTCTTGTACCATTTCATGGCCTCTTTCACCCTTCCCAGCAGAACCAGCTGGTAGCCCATCTCTGTGGCCAGCTCAGAGTCGCCCGAGGCCTGTGTAAAGGCCCGCTCCACCATCCTGTGAGTGTGCTGAAGAATCTTCTCAGCTCTTCCACACTGCAGAGTGATCAAATATTCACAATATTACATCTACCTGCAGCATCACTTATTTTTGTCCTACAGGAACTTTTCACAAAATGCGTTATTTCCCATTGAATCCTATTGTACATTGATTATTGTTTTACTTCTAGACATGTCAGATGCCAGAAGGTCATTGTGAATTGTTTCATTGTCATTGTGAATCGTTTCATGTCTTTTCTCCTTAGATGTCCCTCTAATGTCATATATAGGAGTGAATCACATTTATATGAAGTTTATATATAACAGTGTGTGGCAAAAGCCAGCTGGTGTGTGATTCAAATTATTCTAACAATCAAGTGAAAATGAATCTTAAGTGGTGATGACTTTAATCTGTTTGTGTAGTTGAGTGTCCTTGGAGGATCTGAGTATTACCACTCGAGTGAACGCTAAAGACATCCTGTAGAAGAGCTCCGGATTGTTCAGTTCTTGAATGTCCAGATTACTGATCAGATTTGATAGTTGGTTTACAGACTGTAAAAAGAGAAAGAAAATGAATGAGAATCATAAAAAAAAAAAAAACATGCACTACTGGGTAGGCAAGATGTTTGAATCTTAACGACCCACAAAGGCTACATTTATTTGATAAAAAATACAGTCAAATCAGTACTACTGTGAAATATTGTTACAATTTAAAATAACTATTTTCTATCTGAATATATTTTAAATATGTAATTTATTCCTGTCATGCAAAGCTGAATTTTCAGCATCATTACTCCAGTCTTCAGTGTCACATGATCCTTCAGAAATCATTATAATATGCTGAATTGTGCTGCTAAATATCATGTGAAATCCATGAAACATCATGCTTTAAGGATTTGTTGATGAACAGAGTTCAAAACAACAGCATTTACTTTACAGTCACTTTTTATTCATTGCCTTCTTGTCGAATAAAAGTACTCATTTCTTTTTTTAAATCTAACTGACCCAAAACATTTGATTATAAATGTATTTCCTAATGCATAATCAAATTCCTGATTTATCATTTACAAATTAAATGTTAAATCTGCATTTGTAAAATCACACATTTGTGATCACCTTAATTTAAATCATACCTCAGTAAGTATCCGTGTCTGCTTTCCTATTTCTCTTTCATTTTTCCCACCGCATTCAAGCAAAAACCTACATTAAACACTTCACTAGTAGAAAGTTACAGGCCTGTCTCTCTCCTCCCATTCATAGCAAAAAAACTTGAACGAGTTGTTTTCAACCAGGTATCATCTTTCCTTTCACAGAACCAGCTGGACTATAACCAATCAGGTTTTACTCAACCGAAGCTGCTTTGCTGTCGGTTACGGAAGTTTTATGGATTGCAAAAGCTGATTACAAACCATCAGTTCTCTTTCTGCTAGATCTGCAGCTTTCGACACTGTTAATCATCAGGCGTCACTGCAACTCCACTTTGCTGGTTTGAAAATTACCTCACAGGTAGGTTGTACAAGGTTGCCTGGAGAGGGGAGGCATCCAAAACACATCACCTGATCACCGGGGTACCTCAGGTATCAGTTCTCGGACCTCTCCTCTTCTCCATATACACTACATCACTTGGACCCATTATACAGGCTAATGGTTTCTCCTACCATTGCTATGCTGATGACACACAGCTCTACTTTTCATTTCAACCAGACGATCCCATGGTAGCTGCACGGATCTCAGACTGCCTGGTGGACATCTCGGCATGGATGAAAGAACATCACCTACAACTCATCCGAGCAAAGACAGAGTTTCTCGTCTTCCCACAAACCGTGTCAGTACAGCACAACTTGATCATCCAGCTACGTTCATCAACAAAAATCCCATCAAGTTCGGCCAAGAACCAGCTACCTTCAAAAACCACAGCATGATCATGCAGGTTTGCACTGTACAACATCAGAAAGATCAGGCTCTCATTAAAGCTGCTCTAAGCGATGTTGGGTGAAGAAGTCACTTCTTGTTGACATTCGAAGTATTGTCAAACAAAACGGAGGCTAGCTCGACCCTCCCTCCTCCTCATCCCGTCCCCTCCCCCTCCCTTCCATGCTTACTGAATCAGGCTTTTCCGATGTAAATTCAGGACTTTGCGAGTTCCTTCTCCTTTTCCCGCTTCTTTGCTATTCGTTCATCAGAACGTCGTCTCTTTGGTCGTGTGTCGGCCATATCAAAATTCAAGAGAATATAATTCTAACGTTAGTCGTTGTCTAGGACATCTCTCCTCTAGCTAACTTCCCTCTTCATGCTTCTCTCTCCTCCACTCCCCACACCCCCCTTAATGTGCACGCGCACTAACCCCCCCACCCCCAAATCATTCTTGTCGGTTATTGGCTGGAACACTGTTTGCCATGTTTCGTGGTCCAGGCTGGGCCAGTTTGTTTTTGTTGCTGTTTGTGTAGCCTGGGCTGTCTACAGAGACTGTGTTTTACAGTGTGTTCAGGGGACGGGCAGCTAGTGGATAGTGAGGAGATTTTTGCTGTATGTGACAAAAAATGTTTGCCCTTGTGCCTTGTCATTTCTAGGCTGGACTACTGCAATGCTCTTCAGGCTGGATTTCCAACATGTCCAATCAAACCCCTATAATTGATCCAGAATGCAGCGGCTTGACCGCGACTCTTCTGAGCAATGTGTCCTTTATGAAGGACTTAAGCCACATTGAAAAGTATGACTATAAAGGAACAAAATTCTTTTTATTTGCAATCCACTGAATAGGTATTTGTGAATCATACTGAGACTAAGTCCATAATAAATGACGTTTCTGGCATTTGATCTGTGTAAACACGCGTATGTTAGTAATGTCATACCTCTGCAACGTCTCCTTCCCTGCAGAGAGAGTGCAGGGCCAGCATCCTGAGAGCCTCCAGGTTATTTTTATCTCGTTGGAGAAGCCTGGAAAAATGAGAAGATGAAAGAATCAGGAAATTTAGACTAAAGTATAAAGCAAATTTTATTGAACATTTAGATTTTGAACATCCATAATAATCATTACTTTATTCTGAAATGAACACCAAACATTGTTAAACATCTTTGAATGTTTATTTGAGGGAACTTTTTAGTAACTCGCACGCAGCATCTGCTTTATTCAGACTGATGTGCCTGTCATCTGTTTTTATTGCATGAGAAATCTATTATATTGTTTTCATGTTACAGAAAAAAACTTTTGACGGCCATTTTTGGCGTTAGAATTAAGTGCAATTAATTTCTGTGAATCAGTCAAACTGTCAATTTCAATTAATAATTTCAAAGCAAATCAGTTTGTTTATGTCACTCAAAACAATAGGTGTGGAAGTTCTTGTGTGGGATTTTTATGATGTTTTAATAAAAATATACGTAGCTAAGTACAGCCATTTATTACTACTGGTTATATTCATGCATGTGTATCTGTAAGTGGTATATCTGTATATTTCTTTATATTCGTGCATTTAAATGAAATTGATTAAATATCATTCTTTCAATTCTTTCATTAATTTAGTGGAAAACGGTGTGGAAAACATGCCTTGATTATTTTAATTCTTACATTAAACATTTAGATAAATCTTACAAATGTATCTAAATTTAGATCAATTTGGCTATAATGACTGTTAAGTTGAAATATTTTTCACTCAGAGGGACCATAATCACTCTTTTAAGCCATTTCAGAGGAAAAACATAAAGTAGCTTGACACAATCCAGCTCCACCTGAGAGAACTGGTTTTCACACAGACCCTTTGAGGTCTCTCCGTGGAGTTCATTCGTACAGCTCTTAGTGATCAGCCTAAAAGACCCTTTTATTCTGTCGCTCACTGGCTCTCATCCGACAGGGTAAGATAAACAATGATCCAGTCTCTCCGTACAGATCCGTGGAATTTCCATTCGCACTTGAATGCAGCTCACCTCTGAAAGTCTTTGAGAGCTTTTGGAGTGTATTTAAAAAGCATGAAGATTACCCGAACCATAAAAAACAACAACAACATGTAATAAGATGAAGATCTGCGATGTTATGAATGGAGTCTTACCTCTGAGCGGCATCAACAGTTTGTTCCCAGTCCTGTAGAGTCAACAGCAGCTTCATCTTCTTGACCAGGGCAGGTAGAAAGGACGGGTAACTCACAATCACCTGGTTAATGGTCTCTAAAGCACCAGAATAATTCTGACGAAATTCATAATATTGTACCTGACAGAAAGATACAATTAGAACATTACAAAACAAAACCTTTTGCAAAAAATATTGCATTTGTTGTACTGCCTTTAATTTATGCACAAACATTTTTTTATTATTACTATTGTCATGAAAATAGTCACAATGTCACAATCATTTTTTCATAATGCATCATATAATTTCTTAGGTTTCTATTTTTATTTTGTGGTAAAATGAGAAGAGATTATGCTGAGATTCACTCTAACATTTTTCAGGACATCAGCCACTGAATGTTAACTTTTCTACATAGTATATAAAATGTATTTTAACATTAAAAAATTACACACATCACCTTTAAGTTGTAAACCTTTTGAAAAATGTAAATCAAAAATGTGCACACACCTTATAAGTGAACATCTATCTGTCTATTTCTGTATGCTGAATTATTAAAAGGTCATCAGAAATAGAGTTACCTTCCCCATCAGAGCAAAGATTTCACTTTTCTCCTTCAGGGCCTCGTCAAAGTATTTCCCAGACTTCTTAGCATCTTTATTCGATCGCAGATCAATCCAGCCTTTCAGAACAATTCCCTACAAAACAATGATCCCAATATTAAACAAACAGCTAAATAAGCAACACATTTTTTTTTTTTATGTCTGAATAGTTTTTATACATTTTTATTTCAGTTTTAGTTATTTTAGTACATCAAGTTAAACTAAATAAAATTGCTGAATTAAAATACTTTTTTATATTTTATTTTATGTCAGTTAACGTTCATTTAATTTTTAATGGTTTTATTTTTATGCCCCCTGAAGTTTTACTTAAACCATAATTCAGTGTTTTATAATCACCATGACTGAATGGGCCAAATTTCACCCAAAATGCATCTTATTGCATGTAATTTTTATCCAGCTATCAGACTTGTGCCACTGACCACTATGATACTGGCTACTTGATCAGTCTTTTCCCATCACGAAAAGCTCCCTCAGCAGAAATCTATAGGGCAGATACATTAGAAAAGTTCACCTCTTTAGAGCCGTTGGAGATCTTGATCATTCTGTCCACATACTCTCTGGCTTTGTCGTTGCGGCCCAGAAGCCACAGTAGCATGCCAGCGTAATACAGAGCTTTAGGACTCGCCGTCTTCCTTTCCTCCTTCACCCTTCCATCCAACTCCTGGATGACATCCCGGTCTGCAGGCAAGTCAAGTTTTTGTCATTATTTATTCATTCTCATGTCTTTTCAACCCAGTATGCAAATATTTTCCTATGCAACACAAATGATTTTAAAGAAACAAGATGCAATAGACCTACCCGGGTTTGGTCTTTTCTTGTGGGCATAAACCATAGCCATGAGCACACAGAGAGAGACGTCTCCCCTCGCCTTCAGTTGCTCCAGCTCCTGAATAGCATCCAACACTTGATCTGCAACAATTAAATAACAAAGCAACACAGACGCAAAGGGTATTAGACCATTTCTCAAGATGCCAAATAAAGACAAACAGTGTTGGGGGTTACGTGATCAGATTACTTTTTCCAAGTAACGCATTACTTTTTAAATATCTGAGTTACCTTTCAAATAAGTAACACAAATTAATTAGTTTTTTTATTTATAACAGCTCTCCTGTCCCCACGTGGAGAGAAATCAGGAGTAAAGGTGCAGAGGCATTTGTGTGTGTGAACATGATGCTTATTATAGTTCTAGACTAAATGTGAACATGTATTTACTCATCAAACTTGCACAAAAACAGATTCAGTATTCCTCCAAATGAATAAAACAGTGAAATGCACACTCTGAATATTATGCAAATCTCCAATAATTAAATATGTTAAATAACACAAATATACTTTATGTATTTAATCTCACTTTATTAACCAATGTCTTTGCTGCTGACCATCGATTATTTCATTCAACCATACGAATAAGAAAAAATGACTTTAAACACCACTTGCTGAAGTAAGAGTCTGTGTCCGAAATCACATACTCTCTTGAGTAGGTACTTATTTTGAATAAGTAATTACTTCACAACCGCTAATAATTATGTGCTATCTAGTATGAACGTGTGTAATATAAATGTAATCTGGACGTACTAAATTTGCCATGTTGCCCTTATAATATGACCAACCAGCGTCAGTTGTATTTTTGGCTTTTACATATGCACTAGGCATTACTTTCCATAAAAAAAGTAACTAAGTAACGCAATTAGCTACTTTTTTAGGGAGTAGAGCGATATTGTATTGCATACTTTTAAAAGTAACTTTCCCCATCACTGAAAAAGACAGTAAACGATGGGTTTTCCTCACCTTGCATGATCAGCCCATAAGCATGGAGGAATGTGAAGATTGGATCATGACTGAACTTCCGTTGAGCTTCACTGGAAACATCTACAACATGACTGGAGTATTTTTCCTGGCAGTAGTATAAGATCAAGGCCTGAAATTGGCAATAATTTCAGCAGAGTTAGCTGAAAATATCAGCTTACTTTAATGCAAAGCTGAATCAATGACAATAAAACTGAACTTTGCTCAGTCCTACTATGCATTACATTTTAATTATCCTAATATATCGACAGAGCATATTATTAAACACAAATTTAAAGATAAAAATCAACTATCAATTTATTAAAATATGACATATAATGCACACTGCAAACTTATTTATAAAGCATACTGTATTGTATTTTATACATAATTTTCTAAGGCCTCTATTTTATTAACATGATCAAAACTTTGCTGAAAACCCCGTTGCATATAAACTACTACAGTCTGTCAGCTCGTGGTTCATGTGTATTTATTCAGTGAAATCTTTAAGAAAAATTATAAAGTAAATGTAGGAATAACTTTTATATTGTTAATATTTCAAGATGAACAAACTAGGTTTACTTGATAATACATACATATTTTTTTTTAAATCATTAAAATGTCAGGCTTTTGAGGAACGTATATTTGTTCATCTCTCAATTATCATTGCATTATAGAGTAGGCCATGTTTTGCCAACACACTAAAAACTACAGAGCTTTGATTTAAAAAAAAATATTATATATATATATATATATATATATATATATATATATCATCTTACTAAGACATGTTATTGGGTGATATAATCAGAACTGATATTTATATGCATTTTACAGAATGTAAGTAGCCTTTTATACTGTTATAAAGATCTCATTGATTCATATTACAAGCAATCAGAATTCCATCTTACTTTTGGCCATATGAATAACACCTGCTCCCAATTTCATATTTTTGCTCAGTTTGGGAATAAAACTGAGGAGTTTTTTCCTTTTTCGAGTATGAGCTCCATATTCTCTATCAAGATACATGAGCCATAACAGACTGATGCATCAAATATGATACAAAACACATTTTGCTTAAAGGCTCAATAAACTGTTCCAATGAAAATATAATTTTCTGACTATTATTTCATATGTCAGGCTTTTTTTTTATTTATTTTTTTTTGAATTGTTCAGTGAGAATGTTGTTTTAATTGGTAACGTTATTTCTTCACCATCCCTTCTACAAGTATTTCTACAGAACTACGAGTGCTATGCGACCGTATTTCATGACTTACAAGCGTGCACTCCTCGTCATCAACACCCGCCATAGTGTCACACACTGCAGCTGTCAAAACAACCCCGAAAATATACAAGAGAGATGGGATTTTCCACAACGATTCTCTCAGAGATTCTTTCTATCCCGTTTTCGCCATCTTTGCAGTGGAGGCAACATAGTAACCAAACAAACTCCGCTGTTTCCGCTTGGAAACCAGGAAGTGACGAGTGGCGTAATTCCTCTTATCCCCACAGACGCCACACACACACACACACACACACACACACTCTCATCTCCTACGTGAGGTAGTACCCAGAATATTGCATGTATGAAGTCTATAAGATCATTCATATTACGTTTCCAACATCAAAAGGTTTTAAAAGGAAGCAACTGCACTTAAGGTTTTAAGTTTAAATATATGTTATTTATTTATTTATTGTGTCGCTTTGTGAATATAACTGCTCCACACTTCTTATATTTACCACAAGATGGCGGCCCACTCCCTTACATTTCTTCAACAAGTGTGACGCTGCATGACTTGAACCCTTTGAAATAAATAACGACTACTGTTTAAATGGTGGAAAACTATGATTAACTATGATAACTAAGATTTAGACCCGCAAAAAAGACAGCAGAAAAGAGCAAAATTTGTGCGTTTGTGATGAAAGTGTTCGAAATGTACAAAGACAAATAAAGGTTTTCAAAGATTTACATGCACTGCAAATCATTTTGTTGTCAACTTCTTTATTTTTGAGCCTTAAGAAGACTTTTTTTGCAATCTTTAAAAAAAAAATAATTACAAAATAATTAGTTTTACTCTCAAACGCAGTATGTTTGATTGAATAAAAAAGACAAATTAAACTCCATAGTAAACCGCGTGTTGTTAATAAATTCTGTAAGAGTTCAAATATTTGTAATGGTTTGAACTCTGTCTTTTGAGCATGGGAGTTTGATTGGTGAATGTGCCGTTGTGTGTTTAAAATTGTAAAGAGATAAAACATGATATACTGTATTTTTATTATCAGATTATTTTCATAAACAACATAAAGAACCAGGGGTTTTAAATTTTATTAAACATAGGTGAAAAAAACCATGCACAAGACAAAAGCCATAGTCATTTAATTATAATACCTTTCCTGTTATGCATTGCAATATTTACACAGTTTCCAATTTCTATGAGAAGAACGGCAACAAAGGAGAGAGAGAGAGAGAGAGAGAGAGAGAGAGAGAGAGAGAGAGAGAGAGAGAGAGAGAGAGAGAGAGGTCACAAGAGTTCTGGAGTTTCAGTATGTGTATCCATAATCTTTTAAGTCTGTTCACTTGGATGATCACGCGAGATGCTGGCTGCTTTTGCATTGATCTGCATGTAAAAGTGAGGCTGGGCTGTTTTGAATAGATGCAAACTGTGCTACTTCTGCTGTGGTCGCTTCAGTCTCTGGATCTCTCAGCTGAATGAGCCTCACCTCATCACATGACTGGACTGTGGTATAGGAGAACTGTGGCACACAGATTGTTGGTGTTTCTGTCTTTCATAACCCATTCACATATATATGACATCTATATATGTCACATATTGTATAATAATAATTTATTGCTGTGATGCAAAGCTGAATTTTCCATATCATTACTCCAGTCTTTAGTGTCACATGATCCTTCAGAAATCATTCTAATAGACTGATCTGCTACTTAAGAAAGATTTATTATTATCAATGTTGAAAACAGTTGTGCTGCTTCATATAGGCTATTTGTGTATAATTCTCTACAGATGATTCTAAACAACAAAGAAAACACCACAGTATTTTCGCTCAAATATGAATTAGTTTTATGATCTCTTTATGAACTTTTTGAAGCGTCAAAGTGGTAGTTGTGTTGCTGTCAATGGAGGGACAGAAAGCTCTCAGATTTCATCAAGAAGATCTTCATTTATGTTCTGAAGATGAAGGAAAGTCTTTAGAACGACATGAGGGTGAGTAATGACAGAATTTTAATTTTTGGGGGGGAACTAACCCTTTAACTTCACTTTTTGAATAAAGGTATTTATGAACAGAAGGCCTATATATGATATCTAATGTTTTGAATAGCCTAATGTGCAATATTTATGACTGGTGAATAGATATATACATGTTTGCCAGGTTGATTTATGATGGGTCATGTGTGTGTGAGTAGTTTCATGAACTCTCAATCAGAGGCCACACGTTTGACTCCTGTTGTCCGGTTTTCATCGTCCGCAGAGCATGTGAGATGGAAACGTGCTCAGGTCCTCATCAGTGTTAATGAGAGACAACACAGTTTGATCTCACTCATTGATCGTGAAAGCCAGCGCTGGGTCTGTCTAAAGCAGCTGAGAAGAGCACTGTGACCTGGACCCGGCGTCACAAGCCCTGATCCCAGCCGAAACACACACAGGGCCGTGTCCTGTCCTAAAGGGGGCCTTTCCCCGGCCCGTCCGATAACATTCCATACGCTCACTGACAGATAATCATTATCAGCAGCAGTCGTCAAACACACAGTGATCAGGCTGCTGTCAGCACATGCCGTCTAGCTTGTAGATTCCTCATTTTTAATGACTTTGAGAAGGTTTGTATTTTGGATGATCAAGAACCCTACGTGATGATTCTCTGCACATACAGTACAAGGAATCGGGAATTCTCTCTGACCGAGGACTTAAAGGTGCTGGTTTGCTAACTTCTTAGGGCACTTAGAGTAGGCTACACACTAGAGGAAGCTCTGACGTGTTAGATGAAGGAAAAAAAAGTGTTTTCTCAGGTGAAACAGCTACTTTATGTTTCCATCCAAAGTTGTGAATTAAACGAAATTTTTTAAATGAAAATTAATAGGCTACTTTGTTTCTGCAAGGATGCACTAAATTGATCAAAAGTGACAGTAAAGGCATTTATAATGTTACAAAAGATTTCTATTAAAAATAAATGCTGTTCTTTTGAATTTTCATTCACCAGTCCATTCATCAAAAATCCCTGAAAATAAATACATAAATAAATATTATAAGCATACTATTGTTTTCAACACGGAAGATTTGAATAATGACTGCTGAAAATTCAGCTTTGCATCGCAGGAATAAATTACATTTTAAAATATATTAACAGAAAACAGCATTTTAAATTGTAAAAAATAAATAAATGCAGCTTTGGTGAGCATATTAAAAATGTTACTATTAAAATAAAACTATACCATATTTCTATTATTTACTGTATATTATACTATAAATACTATGCTGTCAGATCGATTAATTGCATCGAACATAAACGTCTGCAAATATATGTATAAGCAACCGGGGAAACCTGTGACTCTTTTTTTCATAATGTATATAGTAGGCTACGTTTCCATGTGGATGGAAACATAGTGAGAAGGTTAGGTGCTGGTGAAGATGTTGCACTTTCATGACCTCAGTGTCAAAAGCACTTAAACACGTTTAGGCCTATATATACAATTACTCGGACAGCCCAGGCTCTGATCAATAGCACATGAGTGCTCTTAGACATTTACAACAGATCCTTAAAGAACATTCTCAATCCTTCTGACCGTAAGTCTGGTGGCTAGAGGCTCCTCTCAGCTCCATTTGCTGGATGTGTCTCGATGCATTGTGGTTTTCCTGTAGTTATCCTTTTTAATAAATCTGGTGGACTCCACAGGACACACTGTAAGTGTCTCAAAGAGTTTCATAGGCCTTTTAATAAATAAAAGCGACAGTAAGTATTTAAATGGATCACTGAAAATGTGCAATAAAACTTTAATGTCTAGGATTGACAAGCATCAGTCATTAAGCATCAGTCTGCTTTCTGAGCAACTTTGCAACTGCAGTTTGTCTGTTTGCTGAACACTGCGAGCGCCACTAAATGTTTTACTGTAGTACATGTGTCAACTATATTAGCATTTTCTGCAGTAAATACATGAATACGTTTTAGGTAAGTTTGGGTGTTATGCTTTAGAACCAACAATATGTTCGGAATTTAATATGGAACATTTTAAACAGGTTCATGCTATACGGTATTATCTCGTGACCTCATCACATTGCATGTGTGTGTCAAACCCTTCTCATCTTTTAAATAAATGTATTTCTTTTGCATTTTCAATTCAGTGCTGTTCAATTTAACTGCCCCACAACATCAGTAATAGACTTGGAGTAATGATACTGAAAATTCAGCTTTGCATCACAGAAATAAATCACATTTTTAAGGGGTCATATGTAGAATTCAGAAACCCTTGTTATTAGCGACACCGGTGGCCATTAAGTGAACTGCAGCAGCAGCTTATCGCTCACACTCGTGCACACGTAACATACAAGAGACTGAACGTGATTTAAAGGGGTGGTTGATTATGATTTGAGCATAAACAACATCTGCAAAGTTACAATGCTCAAAGTTCAAAGCAAAGGGAGATATTTGCTTTTAAAGAAATTCATTTTTAAGGACTACAACAAACGGCTGCTAGAGACTACACGACATTCCTCCCGGGTTAGTGACATCACCAACCCTAGAATTTACATAAACCCGGAACACGATTTATAGATTATCAAGACAGAATATGTTAATCAATGACTAGAAGATAACTACACATAAGCTTCATAAATTCATCAACTAATCATTCAGAAATGTCCTGTTGCTTCTACATGTTCTCTTCTTCTTGAGTCTCTCCATCATTGTCTGACTCCGGTTTGAACATAAAAGGCTAAAAGTTTTTGAAATTTTCAGTGCATGTGTGTGTGAGGTAAAAGGACACAAGCTCTTGAAGCTCCGCCCTCTGCGCTGGGAGCAGCAGCTCATTTGCATTTAAAGGGACAGACACAAAACGGTGCGTTTTTGCTCACCCTCGAAAAGTGACAATTTTAACATGCTATATAAAAATATCTGTGGGGTATTTTGAGCTAAAACTTCACATACACACTCTGGGGACATCAAAGACTTATTTTACATCTTGTGAAAAGGGCATTATACCACCCCTTTAATTAAACGTTCATGTTATATATTTTGGTTGCATTTGTGAGTTAATAAAAATGTAACTGGTTGTGTAAACTTGGCACATAATATCTATACAGCAAAGTTCCTTTTCATTCTTTGCTCAGAAGTTAAAAGAAGTATGAAGAAGCAATGATATACTGTTAACAAACATCCAGACACCATCAACACTGAGGAGAGCGACGTTTAGATGAATATGTAAATATGTGCGGTGTATTCCTTAATAACAAAATAAACACAACACAAACGTCAGCAGTGAGAAAACAGCAGCTAGAAAGCATCTGATCATAGAGATGTGGAGATGTTTGCACCAGCTGTGCGATTCACCAGCATCATGTAGACAGATGAGGTTATTAAAATTACACTGTTATGATAGTTTGATTATGAAGTATATTTGAGACTATAGACTAGATCTGGCTATGTGAAACTGTAGTTTGAAGTAAGGTTTTCTTTGCATGACACATTGACATTACAGTAGAGAATGGCTCTTTCATCATTATCCTGAACATTGTATAAGCATTAATTTCATGTGTCATAGCGGAAGAGAGACTCTCGGGAGTGTAAACGTCAAATCCATTGGATTTTTCCGGCGAAACAGTCTCGAGTGCTTCACATAAAAATCAATACAGGCTTTCATAGATAACCTAGGAATTTGGGAAAGTTTCATTACAAGCTGTTCACACATTAGCAATACAAAAAGCAATTAATACATGACATGTCTTACACATAGCCCCTTTAAAATACATTCACATAGAAAAGTTATTTTAATTGTAATAATATTTCACAATATTGCTGTTTTTACTGTATTTCTGATTATATACATGTAGCCTTGGTGAGCAAAAGAGACTTCTTTCAAAAACATAAATTTATACTATTAGTAGACCTATATTCATATAGAGTATATTGGTACATACCATAATATACTGTAGCATATTATTAGTAAACTGTTCCACATATACAAGGAAGAAAAAAACAATTATGATTCATTATGCAAATAGATGTAAGAAAGAAGATACACAAACACAATACAGATGAACATTCTAAAAATATAAGTTCACAGGAGATTTTCAAACTTGAAAAGTAATACTTTTAAGTATTTAAAAAGTAAATGTTTACAAACCAAATT
>CM040823.1:4577500-4847500 GCA_022828995.1 Vimba vimba | reverse complement strand
TCATGTGGATCTGCGTAAACAGTTAAAATGGCTGTATTCTCCTGCCAGGCCAGTAGTTGGCGACGTCACTTCGTAAGAAACACTATGCGCATATAGACTGAACATGTAATACACATGTGCATGTTTTTGTAGTTTACACAGAGACGATAACGGTAACGATTTCAGAAACTTGCACTTTCGAAAGTTTGCGTTTTCAGGCCCCCAAAATGCTGTTGTCGTGTAAATGAATGGCCAAAACGCATAAAAAGGTTTCTGGTTTTAGTTTACACGACACCGTTTTCAACTAAAAATGGAAACTACTGGACATTTTCACTAAGAAAAAACGTTTTCATTTTAAGTACTTTGTTGTTCTGTAAATATACCCTCAGTCAACGATAAAAAACGAAGCATGCAAAATGCTAGTCTTTCGGGAACATAGTGAACAAATAAAATATGATTTCAAACCATCACAATAGTCACAATAGTGCTTAATAGTTCACACCACATTTCATAAAACAAAAATAGGAAAAATACACAAGAGTTGTAGCAGGTCTGAGGTATGTGATGAGTTTATTCTTTTAGCTTAAAGAACCCTCGCATGCAGTTTGACTCACAGACTACAAGCATGATGCATATAAAAGCTATTGATTTATGTTTTATGCTATTTTGATATTTGTTTCATATAAATTCGTAATATACCTAGACTTCATTTTCTCAATACATGTCACATTCACATGGAGCAGTTACTGTGTTTATGTGGAACATACGAGTCTCTTACATGAAAAGAAATGTAATGATAATGTTCAGAACTATAAAAATGTAAACAAATACACGCTATCCCGTCAGTCATGGAGATGCATGTCAAATAAACATTGATAACAGAAATATAAAACTAGAATCAATCACTCCTTCATAGGTGAAATATGCAGTAAACAAAAACGGTGCACATAAATACAGTATTTCTCATGTTATATATATCTATAAACAAAATGCATAATACAAATAAAAAAAGTCATATTTCAGCTTCAACATAATCAAAATGATTATATTTCCCATATAACGTAAGCATAATTTAGTTATTTTTATTTGAGCTTTTATGATGCATAACCTTTTACTTTACACCTTTCACATTCCCTACACAGATTATAATTCATGATTTTTTTAATTATATAACATTGCATATTCCTACAAAATATTTACACATATGAAGGACCATTTTTGAGAGAATTTTTTTAAAAATGCAAAGACGAGAATGCTTAAAGATGAAGTTTTGGCTTACGACACGGTCTAGAACAACTACCCGACCAAATCTGAGTTCATATACAAAAACGAATTCGCAACCACTGATGATCCCGCTGCGATGCAGAAGTGAAGAGGGTGGGCACAGATCTCTAAACAGTTCATTAAAGCTGTTTCAAGTGCAATATCAGTGAGACAGGAACAGGAAAGGCTGAAATCAGTCAGGTTTCACAGTTCAGGGTGTGATAGAAGTCTTGAGGTTTTATGGAAAGTGTTTGCTACAAGCTCTGAACCGAGGCAGGCGTAAGGGAAGGCACGTGTGCGAATGGCTTTCTAGCGTGTTGAAGAGAGACCTGAGAGGCACTGAGCCATTCTGAAATACTGAGTGGAAAACTTGTACGCTTACAGGTGAGATTTCATGCAACTATAATTACACGTGTACCGACGGCAACAGTTGTGGAAATGCATCAACTCTGTCTCAAGTAACATAGGACAAACAAATTGCACATTCGCTTCAAAACAAAAACAAACATGAGTAAATGCAAATTTCTAGTAACAAACACAAATCATTGAATAAATGGAAGCGTGTCATTTCTGCAGCAACAAAAGCACCAAACATTCCCGTTCATTTCAGTGGAAGTTGATCAGCAGGTGCATGAATCACTGGAAGTTTGCAAGTGTGCATGACATCTTGACAACAGCAACACACCCTTATCTAGTGCTATATTAGATGAAGAAAGATGCTTTTTGCTCCCATACAGTTACAATAGTGACTAACTGCTGAAGTAGAGAAAGTTTGAACTATGCACAATCAATGGCCTGTTTATTTGGAGCAGATGGGACGACCTTTTTCTAGTAAATAGAGTGGTGCAGGTATGACCCAGAAGACTAATTCACCAGTGGTTCCCTTGAGATTTTCAGTTTATGAGTAAACAAAGGGTACATTTACATGACAATGATGTACTAAAAACTGTGTTTTTGCTTTGCTTTTTTCGCGTAGAGACATCAACATTGTCAAAACGATCTGCATACACAATGATCCGCGAGAACGAAAAAATAAAACGCTGTATTTTGCTGCCAGGCCAGTAGGTGGCGATGTAAAGAAAAACATTAGGCTATAGACTGAACACTTAATACTCATGCGCATGACGTCACCGTTTTCACAAGCTCGCGTTATATGGGGACGATAACGCTATCGTTTTTAAAAGCTTGCACTTTAAAAACATGTTTTCGAAAGATTTTTAGGCCCCCAAAACGCTGTTGTCGTGTAATTGAACGGCGAAAACGCGTAAAAATGGTCCGTTTTTAGTTGAAAACGGTGTCGTGTAAACAGTCAATAGAACTTTACGATACTTGGACGTTTTGCACACACTCACACCCCATCCGCTCTCATCTAAAGTAGTTACTAATTCGATTTTTTTTTTTTTTTTTAGGTGTGTCTAGTTTATGCTTTAGAACAAAACTTCCAAGTATTGTCAAGTTATGTTTACCACAGACCTTATTTTACTCATAAATTGAACACTCCCATTATAAAAACTGATAGGAAAATCTTGAGGAAAACAGTCAAATTAGTCTTGCGGGTTTTTCTGTCATCCCTGCAGCACTCAATATAGGGCTGGGTGATATATTAAATATTTACAGTATATTTGTTTTTATTTTGCTGGCAATCTAAAATTAACTGATAGTGTAAATATTACAATCATTAATATAATATTTGTAATGATAAATTTATGTAATGGTGAAAACAAATCATATATTATGATAAATTACACTAATTATCAAAATAAAAAAGTATACATTATATAAACACTACCATTCAAAATTCGGGGGTCTTTAAGATTTGTATTTTTGAAAGATGTCTGTTCTGATCATCTAAGGCTGCATTTATTTGATTTAAATTTATTGTGCACTAGTATTACAATTTCAAACAGCTGTTTTCTACGTGAATATATTTTAAAATGTAATTTATTCCTGTGATCAAAGTCTTCATTACTCCAGTCTTCAGTGTCACACGATCCTTCGTAAATCATTCCAATATGCTGATTTGCTGCTCGAGAAACATTATTATTCTTATTATCAATGTTGAAATATATATAAGTATAACTTATTTATCAGACTTTTTAGGCTTTGCTATTAAGGTTTGGTGCCGCTTGTGGGACAGAAATTACATACTTCACCTTAAAATGCAAGACACTGGGTGAAGCACAAAGCTGCTGAAGAACACACAGTCTAACTAAACGTATCAGATCATGACATGAGACTTTTCAACAAGATTTGGTCCATCACCATGTTAACCAGCGAGTGAAACATGTTAGGTGTAGCAGCTTCACCGCCTAACTAATGTTAATCACAGCTCCAGAATAGGCACAATGTTCAAGTATGCTCAGGCAGTATGGCATAGACATCCACATCGAAGAGACAAGGTCACCTGACCCTGACAAATAACTTGAAGTTGTAAACAATTATTCGTGTCAAAGAAAAGTTCAGAGTAGCTACTCTACTCTACTTCTTCACTCGGTTACCTTTGTCCTCCACTTCCTTTTCATGCTTGTCCTTTTCGTATTTGTTTTTGTTCTGTGTCAGACTATCATCTGATCGCTGAGTGGATGTAGCGACCGTTGCATCCGAGTCTTCTGAAGCGGTGGTATTGTTGCGCTTTTCATTGTCCACGGACTCTTTGCTCGGCACCTTCCCATTTTGTTGCTTGGTCTCTCTGTGGATATTACGAACTTTCTTCATACTATGTCGGACCAAATGGGTCCTGAAGGCTCTCTGGATGACTGCAGCGGACATTTCTTCATGTTTCCTGCGCAAAGTTGTGGTTATAGGCTCGTAAGAAGACTTGGAGGGGTTGGAGGCCATGAATCGGTCTTCCATTTGTCCGTGGAGGAGGTCCATCTCGCCATCTTCTCCGAGAACACGTTTGGTGAAAGCAAACAAGATATCTAGACAGTGGATGCGGTCGCCGCTCACCATCGGCAAATCCATGGAGATCAGCTGCAGTCGGTTGGGTTTGGGTATTCGCAGAGGAGGATCCAGCGAATTCGCGAAGTCCGACAACTTGCCGTACTCCATGAACTGCGTGGCTTTCGGGTCGAACTTTTCCCAAACCTCGTAAAACCTGTTAAAGTCATCTTCGCTCAAAGGCTCGGCGCTCTCCTCGGTGGCCACGCTGAAGTTCTCCAGGATCACGGCAATGTACATGTTCACCACTATCAGGAAGCATATGATGATGTAGCTGACGAAGAAGATAATGCCGATGGATGGGGTTCCACAGTCAGTGGGTTTTTTATCTGGGTCACAGTCTGGTCCTTTGGTATTTAGCATGGGTGCCAGAAGGCCATCCCAACCTGCCGAGGTGGTGATCTGAAACAAACACAACATGCTGTTGGCAAACGTCTCAAAGTTGAACATGTCGTCGATGCCGGACGTTTTTTTGATGTAGGCAAAGTTGGACATGCCGAAGATGGCGTAGATGAACATGACAAGGAAGAGCAGAAGTCCGATGTTGAAAAGGGCAGGAAGTGACATCATTAGCGCAAACAGAAGGGTCCGTATCCCCTTGGCACCTCGGATAAGACGTAGTACGCGGCCGATCCGGGCGAGGCGAATAACACGAAACAAGGTCGGCGAGACAAAGTACTTCTTAATGACTTCTGCCAGGGATATGCCTGCAATGACAAGAATCAAATAGTGTTAATTTCTCATTTTTGTTTTGTATAAATGTCTTGGTATTTTAGTCTAGTTTTAGCCACATTAAGTCACATTTTCATCATGCAGCATAATGGTTAAATTGATAATCACACTTATTTTGTGTATTCACTTATCCAAGTCGGGCAGAGCTTAGTAAAGGGTTAATTCCTCGTCATGCTGCAGATCTTACCTACGATAGACAGGACGACAACGATAAAGTCAAATACGTTCCAGCCAACGGTGAAGAAGTGATGCCGTAGCGAGATCATCTTTAGCACACATTCGCTGGTGAAGAGCACAATGAAGGCAACGTTGATCCAGTATAGCACTTTGTCCGTTTCGTCGGACTGGTCTTCTGTCTCCACCATCATAGTGACCATGTTGAGCCAAATAAGGACCATAATGAAAATGTCAAAGGCCTGATTGGTTACGAGGTCAAAGATGAGTCCTTGAATCTTGTTCTTAAATAAATGAGAAGATGTACAGAAAGAGATGTTAGTTTTATTCAAAGACATTTACAAACAAGAAAATATGGTTTAAAGGGATCGTTCACCCAAAAATGAACATCTCGTCATCATTTACTTAAAAGCAGCTTTTGCATTTATAAGAGAGGATAATACAGTTCTGGAGGGTCATGATGACAAGAATGCAATTCTTTTACAGGAATGCTTACTTTTGGCCTTGGAATAGGTTTTTGAGGCTTCTTTGAGCCAAGCTTCTTCATAGCATTGTAATATTTCTTCTGCTCTTCTGTCATGAAAATATCCTGACCTCCAAAGTAAAGACAGAAAACAGAAAGATCATTTTTCGACAACCAAGGAGGACTTGATTTTAGGATCCAAAACATGTACTTTGCATGCAAAGAGTCGTCTGTGTTGGGCATCCAGTAGACAACAAACTAGCCTTAGAAGAAATCCCTGAAGTCTCAAATCAAGATACGATCAGAAGAAGCTTAAGCCAATAGATACTTATCTTTTTCTTCTGCTGATTGAAGTTGTCAATGATCACGCCAATGAAGAGATTTAATGTGAAAAAAGCTCCAAGGATGATGAAGATGACAAAATAGAGGTACATATACAGATTCACCTCATACTCTGGCTGATCATCCACCTGCTGACATGGAGATAGTTTATAATCGAGTTAATCTATAATAAATAAAATAAAATGAATTATATAGTACTGAAGCAATTAATTACTTACTTTACCAGAGTCTACCGCTGCATACATAATGGGCATCCACCCTTTAAATGTGGCCTTGAGAAAATTAAAAATTAACAGTTTACTTTTTTTTCATTTTTAGGACCATTATTTATTTATTTTTTGCATTATAACATTATTTTCAATGACAAATAATCTTTTTTTTTTTACTTAAATAATAATAAACATAATTCTTACTTATTTAAATAAATTGTGAAAGTACTTAACATGGTATAATTTGTCTTAAATTTATGCTATAAAATCATACGGACAATAATAATATAAATAATTTATTAATAATAATAATAATAATAATAATAATAATAGGAATTACAAAACAAAAACATAAAAGGGTGAGGTTTAAAACTTCTGGATGCATTACAGTACTGATAACAAACAAACAAACAAACAAACAAATAAATAAATAAATAAATAAAAATGACAACATCAGATTCACCAACTGTAGCCAATTTTCCAATGATGTTCTAGATTTAAAATAAATAAATAAAATCTATCTCATATTTACCGACTACCAGCTATTGAGGGCATCCTTACCACTTGTAGCAGGGCCAGGTATCCATTTCCAACATTGTCAAAGTTAATCTTCAGATTATTCCAGCGAGTTTCATTTTTTGCGGCATATTTTTCACAGTCGGAGAAGTTAAGGACATCTGTGATAGGCATGCGTTTTTCCGTGGTAGTATTTACACATTCAAAAAACTTTCCGGCAAAGAAGTTGACGCCCACAATGCTAAAGATGAGCCAGAAGATGAGACAGACCAGCAGAACGTTCATGATGGAAGGGATGGCACCCAGAAGAGCATTCACAACCACCTGTGTCCACAGAAACATCACAAACTTACAAAGTGTTATGAATATGATGCAATAATCATGGAAGCACTTTGTTTGACAGCGTACTGTTTTTTACATTCAATGTTTTGAATCTACTTGAATATAATGGCTGCTTGTTGAAATGATGATTCCTCTGACTGAAACAAAAGCAGCCTGCTTTTAAGCCATTTCACACACACATCAAGATACATCAAATATTATCAAAATATCATCCAATATTTGTTATTGTAATTAGTTCGATTCCCAGGGAAAGCAAGAACTGATAAGAATGTAAATGTGTACCTTGAAATGCACAGAGGTGGACAAAGTACACAACTTCCTTACTTGAGTGAAAGTACAGAAGTACTTGTTTTTAAAAGTATCAAAAGTAAAAAGTAAATGTCAATGCATTGTTTTATTATTGTTGCATTGTTGTATGTAATACTTGCAGTACCTTATGCCTCTGAATCCATGCCTGCCTATCTACCCTCATATCAATATCAAATTTATTTCTCGAACACAGTTCCAGTAGTGGGATTGAATGTGAGATTGAATAAGTCACTCAATAACGTCCACAATGGTTTCGGACACCCAAATGGCTGTTCCCTCAAATAGTGCCCTATTTAAAGTTTTTTGGCTTTTAGTGTGAATATGTTAGCCTTACGGTTATCTATAAACTAGTGTGCTCCAAAACAATGACAAAATTTGCATTTAGAAGACCAAACTCAACGTTGAAAATGAAAATCAGGTTGATGTCAGAATCCAATGCCAGATTGACATTAATCTCCAACGTTGGATAGACATTGCATTGTGGTTGAAAATGAAAATTGGGTTGACGTCAGAAACCAACATCAGTCGGTTTCTGACGTCAATCTGACTTTCATTTCCAACCAAAATCCAACGTCTGTCGGGTTCTGACGTCAACCTGACTTTCATTTGAAAAGTTGCAACCAAAATGCAACCCCTGCAACCAAAATCATCCCCTGACTAACGTTACTACTTTCTACTCAAGGACCTTGACAGAATTGTAGTGGAGTAAAAAGTACGATATTTGTCTTTCAAATGTAGTGAAGTTTAAGTAAAAAGTTTCCAGAAAAATAATACTCAAGTAAAGTACAGATACTCAAAAGGTGTACTTAAGTACAGTACTCAAGTAAATGTACTTTGTTACGGTCCACCTCTATGCGATGTAAGTCGCTTTGGATAAAAGCGTCTGCCAAATGCATAAATGTAAATGTAAATGCAAAAGGTTGAAAAATCGAAATGTAACTTTTTAGCCATTTTACCCAGCTCTATTACAGGCCTGATTCAACTGTAAAACAAAGTGCATCCTGTTTTAATTCTGTTGACTCGGTTTTGGCAAAGAGAGGAAAACACACGAGTGTAATAAGAAACTTCCCAATGCATAATGGTTAGCAGTAACAACAACCGGAGAACGTTATTATATCCGGCAATTACAACAACAACGAAAAACACATAAGGGGAGAATCTGGGAAAGAAGAAAGAGGAATGGAGAGGGAAAGTTATCATTGCACGTCGATCTGTGCACTCACTGGTTTGGTTTTGCAGTTCGAAGGGTTGTGCAAAGTTCAGAATTCAACAATCGGCTCCGTTGATATTCTGCATCCTTTGTACGACCTCAATTCAATTTCAGGAACCGAACTGCAATCTAAATGCCTCTCAGTTCAATTCTGAACGACGCACAACCCTGACAGTTCGGCATGAAAAAGCATGACCTTTAGGAAGTACCGTGAAGCCACAGTATTTGTTTACTGTAAACGAACAAACACAAAAAGAAATTAAAGCACATGTTAAAGGCACTCAGCAGCAATAACACAACCGGATGCATGGTGTATTTCTAGACACTGTCGATACAAACAGAGCAAAGAGTGGAGAGGAGAGATCAGTGATTGCCACGTGAGGGGAAGCCATCGCAACATCACATTTATGTGGAAAGCGTACGCAAGCATTTGGTCAATAGCAGCACAATCGACCTCCTGAGCTTATTACATAAAGCTGCACGTCAATGCTCCCTATCATTGCTTGCAAATCACAGCTTGGAATTGTTTAGTAAAACACCACAAATGGTGACCAGACACAGGATTACATCTCAGTACCGACCCCATCTCACACATTACAGCAGATTTTACACTGCATCCATAGTGGCGATGTCCTTAAAATCAAACATTACTATGAACTGCATAGGAACATTACTGAGTGTCTGGATTCTAAATGTCTCTTGATTTGCAATGGTTTCAAGCTCCCGGCAGCCTCATAAAACACACCGTGTTCAGCTTTTTGAAGATGAGGTAATGTCTTTTACTAAAGCACCTTTTACTGAAAAATCACACAAAAATCTCCACTTAATTCCTCTAGGATGCTGTGTAACAGCAACCAAGCTTAGAGAAAAGTCAGGTCACTGTTTGACAATCATCTCAGTGATAAATTCACCTGAACCCAAACAAATCCACCTTTTTATCTGCATCGTCTAAAATGGGGAGCTTAAACCGATGGTAAGCAGGTTGATGTGAGTCTTGTGCTTATTGATCAGGATTATTGGGGACTCATGCTGTGACACATGTTTAGCACATGTTAACGGTCAGAGGAGGAGACAGAGGGAAAAGCCACAGGGATGATTTACTGTACAACAGAAACACATTTCTCTCTACGCTCTTAAAGTCAACATAAAATCCAACTAAATTCCATTTACTTAATGCATGTTTATGGTCTTATTGGAAAGGATTATGTGCACATTATACTAAAGCGAAACTTTTTCGTCATTTAATACGAAATACTTTTTCATTTAAAGTCATGGTTTGATTGCCATTGAATGCAATCGAATGCAAATGAAATGCAAGTCTCTTTGGATACTATGCATAAATGTAATGCATGAAACTAAATAAAATATTTGATCATTTTCTTATTTCTATTTTTAAATTATTTACTTATTTGGATATTACATTTTAATATTTTAATAATTATTAGCCTTTCATCAACTTACAAACCCCCTGCAGTTTCCTAAAAAAGTTTGGGGAAAATCAATAACACTGCTTGTCCTATGTCAGTTTCATGTTGACTTTAATGAGCTGATCTGCTGAGGACTTCATTCAGATACATCACCTCTTATCAACCCAAAACTACTGAAAAAGAATTGTCACACTAGTTGTAATTTTTAAAGGATGTTGTCAACTTAAACTAAAGTGCAACAGACAACCAATAATGAACTTGGCTCTTTAAATCTTTATGCACTTTCGCCAGAACATTTTTCAAGTGCTGTATTTATGTTACTTCCATTTTCATTTATTTCCATTCACCAGACTGGATTTATGCGGTGACAACTCCAAAAACGTTATAAAACATTATCAAAAAAGGCTGCATGCTGTCAAATCAGGGTTTTAAATTTTGTAAAAAAATAAAATAAAAATCAGTTAACTCTGAGTTTACAACTGTTCAAATTCTCGAAAAATGTCTGTATGACGACTCAAATGCTCCGCTCTCCACCCAGATATAAAAGCTGCTGTCGGTTAATGAGGATTTGATGGATGAACTCACGGCTCAATTGCACTCTTGTCGTCTCAGAAGTCATAAAACTTTTCAGTTTTATGGACATTGTCATCTTGGCTATTACGTTGATAGCTTTTGCTATGATTACTGGTAAGAAAATACGTGCTTGACTCTCGTTGCACGTTCATACAGACAGTTATTCGAGATGTTACTGTAAGTTTCGGTTTGAACGGGACATTTGGTAAGTAAATGCGGTTGTCAATCCCAAAAACTGACAGGGTGAACATAGCTTTTGATTGAATGAAGTCCTCTATATTATCAGTTTAACAATAAAGGCCACATTAAGAGATTTTACCCTCATTCCCTCAAAGCGCGAGAGAGCTCGGAGAGGTCGGAAGGCTCTCAGTGTTCGGAGAGTTTTGATGGCGCCCAGCTCTGAATACTCCAGGGCGTTGGCCACCAGGCTGATCAGAGAGACCTACACACATAAACAGAGGTAATTAGGAGAAAAGCAGGCATGCTTACATCTATTCCTGCTCTGATCTCTACCTCCCTGTGGTGTCTTATGGGAAAAATGGCCTTTCAAATGTACAAATGATCAGTTTGCTCACCCAATCAAACAGCATGAACTCTAAGTCACAAGCACCCACATGGATAACACACACAAAAACGATCATTTCAAGTCGCTCATTCTCAGCTCTCACACAGTTCACTGATGCTCTCTTGCTAATGGTGCTTTTATAACCACTGGGGGGAATTTACTAAAAAATGATTTGATGTCGTTGATTTGCACCTGCTGTCTGTGTTGTTTTAGCACCCAGTTCACAAAAGGACTCATGCAAATGCTGCAAACTCGCAGACAAAATCTGAGCTAAATGCGATCTGCATGGCGCAGAGAGTAATAGGGCCAGATTTACTAAACAGGGCAAATTAGCGAGAGAGCACAATTCCAAAAAAAGCGGCGTTGGGAGTGGAGAGTTCTGCGCTTGATCTGCAATTTGTACGAATTCATACGACCTCACTTTTTTGCAAAATTGTACATATTTTACGAATTGCCCAATTCGTATGAATTCATACGAATGACCCCTGAATGACCCCGCCCCTAAACCTACCCATCACGTGGGTTTAGACAAATCGTACAAATACGAATACGAATTAGCCACCTTTTTATCACTCGTACGAATTTGTACGAATTGGTCGTGAGATCATGTAGGATGATGCGCAAATTAGCTTTTTTGGGTCCAGGGTCACACATGTATATAAATGTGTTTTAAAATGTAAAATATACAAATAAAAATAAGTTCAAAATATTATTAAAATCTATAAAAGTATCTCACTAAAATAACACATTATGAAGAAGAGCATTCTGGTCCATGGGAGAAAGTCAGTCATACAGATTTGAAATGACATGAGGGTGAAACTCGCAGAAACTGTTGCCTTTGGCTTGCTCAGTTGGGGATATTTGGGGATATTTAATTGAATTAATCAATCAACAATACTATTGATCAGCATTACCAAACGTGGACGTTTTCCACTAGAAATAAACATTGATGTATTATTTTAATTTAATACCGCGAAGCTGCTTTGATACAATCTGTATTGTGAAAAGCGCTATATAAATAAACTTGACTTGACTTGACTTGAAAGAATGTTGCAGAATTTTCATTATTTGAGTTTTGATTAATTCAAAAGCTGAACCTACATCAACAATAATAAAATCCAGCCAGCACCAAAGATTGGTGAAGTATTTGGCAAATCCATATGCGACCCATTTCAGCAGCATCTCAAGAATGAAGATGTAGGTGAAAACTTTATCAGCAAATTCCAGTATGGTCTTTACGTTTTTTCTTGTTTCAAGGTAAATGTCCTCAAAAGCCTGAAAAACATATGTAAGATGTTAAAATTTGATGCAAGGAAATAAAGAATTAGAATTAAACTAGTATACATAACAACAAGCTGAGTGGAAAAAAAAAATCCATCCAAGATAGTGGAAAAAATGAGAAAAATGTTGATTATGAATGAGCATAAAATGTATTCAATACCAAAAAGCATTTATAAAAATAAAAAAAAGTTGCTAATAAAAATGTGCTCTGTATTAATTCTACTTCTTAGATTGTTGTCATTAGTTTAGCAACAAGTCTCACAGACAAGCGAATGTATTTCCCCTTACCAGAGCGCCACTGCTAAGCAGGATCATGAAGACGATGAAGGTCTCAAACCAGCTGTGCTCCACAATGTTATAGCATGTCTGTCTCAGCAGCCACCACTTCTTCCACATGCCCTTTTCAGCATCCACCTGGCAGCATTTGAACCTTCGGACGCACCCTGAAAACCAAATCGAATTACTTTTTCAATTTTCAAAATCTTTCATTTTTACTTACAAACTAAGTAAAGTCTTGATTTAAGACTAATAATCATGTGCAAATTCATAATTCAACACCATTGGAATGATCTAAAGACAGTTTCAAAAACGCAGTTTGAAATCGCTGGTGTTTCTCACGTCACAAACTACCTTGTAGCCAATCACGTCAATGTGCCGGCGGGCTTTAGCATAGCATTAATTATGACCACTGTGAAGCAGTGGAGTCTCAAGAGAAGCCAGGTTATCCCGGTATATTTTTCTGTTGATATGAAAAATTGGGTAGATTTAGCAGTATATTGTATTGTATATTAAGATGTTATGATGAACTATATGCCTTTCTCCACTGACGTTCTGGGATGGGGTTTCTAAGGATGCTGATTGTTAGAAGGCAGCTGTCTGACTCTGAGATTGCGAAAGGGGAACATGGTTTGTGTCACATTAGCAACACATTATTAGCTGTTTTATAACGTAGTCAAGCAAAAGGCTTACCATATTAATTACCGTTATGTGTCTGACGATGTAATGCAGTGTTCCCGTTGTGCGGTGTTTACCTTATAGTGAGTTTACCGAGTGGATCTCTGAGCTGGTGTGGGTGAGTGGAGGCGGGGCTAATTAGCATATTCATGAATCCGCATTTACTAAATTAAGCAAGAGTGTAGAGTTACATCTAAGCTATTTTAAGGCCAGAAGAAATTCTTTTCACAGGAAAAAACATGTAAATATGTAATTTTGTTGATCAAAGAGGAGTTTGAATGGATATAATTATTGACTACAGTGGACTTTAAAAAGTCAGTTCCCTCAAGTTTACATTTACACACACACACAAAAAAAAAAAAAAAAAAATTAATAATAATAATAATAATAATAATAATAATAATTATATATATATATATATATATATATTTTTTTTTTTTTTTTTTTTTTTTTTTTTTTTTGTGTGTGTGTATATATATATATATATACACAGTATATATATATAGCAATATATATATACTGTATAGGACTAAAAATGAAGACCAAAAGCATTTTTTTGTTTGTAAACTGTTCTTCTAAAGGTTTGTCATCCCTTTTGCCAAATAGGTAGGACAATTTCAACAACCATAATGCACTGGGTATTTTGCCACCCAAGGCCACTCCTTCCAGTCTGCTATGGATATGCTTGAGCAGAGTCAAATAGTGCCTTGCTCTAGTAGGAAATACTTCTTTGCAAACTTTTAGTCACAATGGTATGGACTTGTTTTATTCCCGAGAGCAAAAATTCAAAGAGCAAACGTTTAACGGGAGTGAGTTATTTTCGGTTTCCGGTGAAGGATCCAGAGAATTGTATGCAGTGGCTAAATGCTGCAAAGAATCATAAATATGAACAGAGAGAAAAACCCTCTGTGTTTGTAGTCAACAAAATGGATGACAATGACAATGTTTTAGGCCAAAAGGAGGGGAAAAACTGAAAGTCTCGGACACAGTCGTGTCTGCACAGCTTTCTAAGTATACCTGAACATTGTTTAGTATCGCTCTTTCCGCTTTCTGAGGTCTTGAAGTCTATACTAAGGATCTGTACAAATGGCTGTTCCCTCCAATAGTGGCCTATTTAAGGGTATAGGGGGCGATTTCAGACACAGGCCAGGACCTGGTTGGGAACCACTGACGTAATGGACTCTTCTTTCACAACATTCACCTTGCGCATGCTTTTGGCATGCGGACCAAATTATGAAAATTACATCACTGGCAGTGTACAGACTGTCACCTAACGCAGACAGACGAATTATACTTTGGGCTTAACTGTTTTGTTAATAACCCTCTGCCAATCCCACAGCTCTCGAAATGAGCCTGCTTTTCGAAAATGCCCAATAAAAATGTCTATTTGAAACAGATTGATAATAAAAATTATAACTTAAAAAGAAAAAAAAAGAAAAAAGAAGGGGGGGGGGGGGGGGGTACTGTAAATATCATGGTATTTCCCACTGTTTCTACCAAAAAAATTTTTTGTAAGAGTTGAAGACTGAAGAACACATTTTACAACAGTCTTATTATAGTGAACAAATACATCAGCTGAATCACCTGTTGTAAAACAAGCTTCTGGTTCTGTAGATTCCTCAAGTTCAAAGTCCAAATCATCTTCTCCTTCTTTAACGATGTGTCTGAGGTCCACCGTGCTGCCCTCTGAAGAGCTGGGAGCCATGTCAGACAGCTTCTGCAAGAGCACACACACACACACACACACACACACACACACACACACACACACACACACACACACACACACATTACTATAGCAACCGCAGAGGAGATGATACATGTGCACACGGTTTCATTTCAGCTGAGTCACAGAGACAAGCCTGAGAAGTAAGATTTGCTTAGTGAGATGCCTTGTATAAAACCCTTTATCAAGTATATGATTGACTTTATCTAGTTGGCATTTCCAAAAAACGTATAAGCCATGAACCAAGCTCTGAGATAAATCATAGTACACAATACTATACATTTAAAGTTTAATGCAAAATATACAAGCATTGAAACTTGAAGTTGAAATCACATTGACTACAGACACACATACAATCACTTAATCTCTGAGCTCATAGTAGGTCTGTCCTGAATGGTTTATATAGTACATTTTGTCTCTCGTTTTTGTCTTCTCGTTATCACTGAATAGCTGATGAAAATTAAAAATAAAGTAAAACTGATTATTGTAAAGTGGATATTTGTAGAAATCATGTTACCTTTCTTAAGGCCTAATTATATCCCAAATTACACATATGTATATACTTTTAGCTTGACATGGTCCAGTGCAAATTAAAAAAAAAAAGCTGATTTTTTTTGTCAGATAATTTTTGGAAAATGCACCCATTCCATAGACTGAATGCATTATTGTGCTTGTCCAATTAACCATGACATATTCTGAAGATATGTAGCTGTGTAGAGCTGTGTATGTACATACTCATATGTACAAATGTATGTACATACAATGCTGTTAAAAGGTGCAAGACACACAACCAAGAAAAAACACTCTCCGTCTTGTCTGGAGGAAAAAACATTGGTCAAACTCAATAGATAAATCAGGATAAATCAATAGAAGCAATAATACAGAATCATCTGTTGATGTCTTGAAGACCATCAATCAGAGATCATGGCTCTGGGCCAAAATGTAGTGAGCAGCCTTTCTGTCTGCTTTATCATGCTAAAACTCAAATGCAACCAGCAAGTGACGATCTAAAACACTCTCCTTCACGTTCCTCATGCAAACGGCACAGAAGAATAGATTTTTCAAAGCTAACGGTACAATACACCGAAAATATATAGCTCACACAGTTGGGATTTTTTATTTAGATATTGAACTTTTTATTTAGAATTTTTTTTTTTATTATTATATTCAGTGTACATTATTTGGTTTATTATAATTATAAAGCTTTGTCCACCAGCTCACTGAGCCTGTTGCATAATGGGAATAATACTGCCCTTATTCAACCATGTGTGCCTATGATTCCTTACAATGCTGAGTTCCTATGAGTTTCAATTGAAAGCATATCACCCTTCACAAAACTAAAGCGGTAGACCTTTTTGGACAATTTCAAAGAGCTTGCCGTACAAATGACCAGTTTAAAACATAAAACGTTTTATGCCAAAACCACAGACCGCCACATCCTCAATTCCCAACAGGAAGCAAATAAGCATGTTATCATGAGGCTAACATTCACACTCAGCACTTAAATGGCAGATAATGCGATCTGAAGACTGATATTCCCTGACCTCTCTTCCATAATGGGTCGTCGGGCAACATGTTGACGTAATCCACAATGCACTCATTGCAATTAACCCAACCGGAGAGGAACTTGACCACGATTACACCAGTGAGAAATCAAGTGAAACAATTAGAAAGCTATCATTTTTTGGGGCCATGTACATGACAATATCTACACCAAAGGATTGGTTCGACATCATTTGCAATGTTATTGAAGTATTCCTCCCTTTGTACTGTCCTGTACATTTACATTTACCTTCGGTAGACGCTTTTATACAAAGGGATTTAAAGTACATTGACCCTCCATATCAAACCCACTTGCCAGAATCATGCTCTATAGTTTGAGTTACAGGAATGCTACAACATCTTTCCAAAAATATTTCAGCAGATAATTAGACAAGAACTAGGATGTTGATCAAACACGCATTTGAAGGTGGTCTAGATTTAAATCAGCGATATCCCATTATTTATCAAACTCTTTTACTGAGTTATGACTTGATATATGGTTTCTCTTATTTCTCTCCCATTTTCCTCTTCTCTTCTAATCCTTATTAACATCCAACACTGACGGTAAATTCATAGAGAAGGGAAATGCAAAACCATACTCTGAATTATCATCAATGTTTTTAAAATGCGGCTAATAACAGAAATTATTCTGTTAACGCAACCTTTCACATAATACACTGCTGTTCAAAGTTTGTTGTCAGTAAGAAATAAATATGTTTATTCAGCAAGTTCACATTAAACTGATCAAAAGTGACAGTAAACACATTCATAATGTTACAAAATATTTCTCTTTCAAATAAATGCTGTTCTTTGGAACTTTCTATTCATCAACAAATCCTGAAATGCATTTTAAATAATGATAATGGAATGTTTCTTGAGCAGCAAATCAGTATATTAGTATGATTTCTGAAGGATCATGTGACACTGGAGTAATGATGCTGAAAATTCAGCTTTGCATCACAGGAACATATTACATTTTCAAATGTATTTAAGTAGGAAACAGTGAGTTTTAATTGTAATAACATTTCGCAATATTGCTGTTTTTTCTGTATTTTTGTTCAAAAGAGTGCAGCCTTGGTGAGCATAAGAGATGTTCAAACTGACCCCAAAGTTTTGAACAGTAATGTATATAAGTGGCATTTTGTATTTTGCTCAAGTGACTGTGCTTGAATCTCTAATCGATCATATTAGAGATGCATATGAATGAAGGAAATGCAAAAGCAGAGACCAAACAGGTGAACGTGATTGCACCAAGTACCACATGTTCCTGGATCAACATCTTTGTTGATCCTGGAACAACTTTCCAATCAACCAATCAGATTTGAGGGACGAGTTTACAGTCAAGTTTAGCCTTAGAACCAGGGTGAGGTGCTTCAACATCAGTGTCATTCACCTGTCATTTCCCTCTGATTTTAGGGAAAAGTTATGGGTAGGGTTAGGTTTAGGGGTAGGGATAGGGTAAGGACTACATTTTGGGACAGGAATGTTATTCCAGGATCAACAAAATATGTTGATCCAGGAACATGTCTTACTTGGCAAAATCACAGTGACCTTACCAAACATATGCTAATGGCAGGTGTAAAGGGGGGTTTGATCTGCACTAAAATCTTCACATCCACCCATCTCCCCCTGCTCAATTTGTTTTCTTTAAAACATCCTGAGGTCTTTGGAAAAAAATGTCAAATAATTTCAAACTGCAACCGCACCTCTTTATCTTCCTCTAGGTCTGAAGAAAGACTGCTGAAATCCTCGGTGTTGAGACACTCAAAATCCGACTCCTCGGCAGCCATCGGGACACTGATGGTCAAGCTCGGGTTGCTGATAAAATTCTCAGAGTCACTATCCACATCTCGTCCTCCAGTGCCATTAACCAGCTCTAGTGTGATGTGGTTGGAGTTATCATTTATTCCCTTGCAGTTCATCGTGACCATGTTCCCATCTAGAGTTTTCTTTTTCTGCTTCCTCCTCTTTATACAGCTGCTCTGGAAGAAACTGTGCAGGCAGGCCTTAACCACAGCGAAGCCTCTCTTGATTCGACCAACCGCTATCTGCAGGTTGTTCTTTTCAACCTCATCGTCATTGGCCGTGAGATTTTCAGAACTGAAGGAACTGAGCAGCAGAGCGAGGAACAGGTTCAGAACCTAGAGGAAAGGCAAAATTAGGAAGAAGCCAACTACAAGTTTAGAACAACTTCACACACTTCAGGGGCCTCATTTATTAAACTCCATGTACAATTAAATTTGATTCCAAAATATTTTAGAATTTACATTAGGGGCCCTATTTTAACGATCTGAAACGCAAGTATCAAACGCGAAACGCAAGTAACTTAGTGGGCGGATCTCAGGCACTGTTGCTATTATACCGGCGGGATAAATGACTCTTGGTGTGGTTTGGGTGTAACGTGAAATAAATCAATCAGAGCGTCATCTCACATTCCCTTTAAAAGCAGGCGCGCTTGTTCCATGGCGGTTTGCTATTATAATGGAGGATTCGCCAGGAGCGGTTCACAGCCGAGGAGACCGACGTTCTCGTCATGGCCGTAAAACACAGAGAAGTGACGTTGGGGATGGAGAAACACACCCAAATTAGCTTCGGTTAAACAGGCGCATAATAATTTTGGTAAATGTGTAAGCTAGATTTATGCCTATTTTTTCACATCTTCATGGACACCACAATAATTTCCCTCGTGTGGAATATTTTCCCTTGTAATTATGCATGGTTTGCAAAAATGGGAACTGCTGCGTCTGTGTAGATGAGATAAGCAAAGTGTATGCGTGTTGTGCACACGCTACATTATGGCCAAGCATGCGCCCTTAAAATAGCATCTGAATAACGTGCCACTGACTTTAGACTAGATTTTTCCCGGTCTGTGGCAGAATTGTTTTCTGAAACTGCAAAATAGCACCAGGGAACATTTGCGCCGGAACACGCCTCCTCTTTGCCGGGAGCGCAAGTTCATTCCCTAATTTACCGACGTGCGTCTGTGGAGGGAAAAGTCGGCTGTGCACGGGTACAAAATAGGAATGATACATGCGTCGGTGTACAAAGTCAATTGCGCTGGGTGCAAGATAGGGCCCTAGGTGTCTTTGACTACTCTGTGCTTACAGCTTACATTAAAAAAAGGCACAAATGTACTTATTGTGTTGATGTTTTATTGCAAAACACCCTTTTGAGGTGGGAAAAGGGTAAGGTTAGGGACAGGTTTTGGTGGTATAGTTGGTTTTACGGTGAGTGGACTAATGTGAAAGGGAAGGGACTGTGTATTTATATACATAATTATAGAAATTAATTACAGCTATAGCTACATGCAGGTATTTCTTTTTTAAATACAGGTATAAGTACAATGTAAAGACATGTACACAATAAGTCCATTGTATCAAATGAATAATTTAAATGCTAGTACATAGTAGTTAAAGACACTTAATATAAAGTGGGACCAATCGATTTTATCCTATGTCAAATCAGAAACAAATCCGGATATATAAAGGCAGAAACTGGCATGGAAATGTTCTTATGATTACACCAACTGAAGACCCTGATTACAAACATTTATCTTTAGAATGCACAATATATCGGCCACCATATTGTTATCGGCTGATATACGTTCATTTTTTATGTTATCTTTATCAGCCCCATAAGAAAATTTGGCCGATAGAGTCGATAAACAATGGATTTTTTCCTTTAGCTGAGACACTTCAGATGTGCTCTGTTCGCCATGATGGTTTTGAATTGCTTGAAATACGATTGGAATCACTTTAGAAAGGAAAATACAGCTCAGTGCAACATGTGCAGCGTAAAATCTGTCATATAGGTGGCATAAAATTATAATGAGAGCATTATAATTGTGTGCTTGGGAAATAGCTTTTAATGGTGAAACTTTTGTTTTTGTAATCAGGCACTCAGAAATTATATAAAAATTGGATTTAGATTTATCGGCTTTCAAATATAAAGAATTATCAATCAAAATTTTCATATTGGTGCATTCCTAATTTATATATTGTTAATATATAATAAAACATAACATAATTTCACTGTCACATTCAGGATCAATTTATGCATATCTTTATAAATGAGGCCCTAGGTTTTTTAATGCTAATTAATTGAGGTGAACTATACATACCACCAGATTTCCGATCACCATGACCATCATGAACACAGTTAAGCACAAAGGCTGCCCTGCCACTTGCATGCAGTCCCACATGGTCTCGATCCACTCCCCGCACAAAACCCTGAAGACGATCAGGAACGAGTGGAAAAAATCGGTCATGTGCCAGCGAGGAAGCGTGCAATCCTCAGAAATCTTACACACACAGTCACGGTAGCTCTTCCCGAACAGTTGCGTTCCCACCACAGCGAAGATGAAGACGATGATGGCTAGCACAAGCGTCAGGTTGCTCAAGGCGCCCAGTGAGTTGCCAATGATCTTGATTAGCATGTTCAGAGTCGGCCAGGACTTAGCTAGTTTGAAGACCCTCAGCTGTGACAATAAGTGGCATAGAAAATTAGTATGGTCCATAGATTTTTTTCCAAAATATATCAATATTGGTCGATATGATAAATTCTTCTATTTTTACATTTAGATTACCTTTGCCGTCATCTAATGCTGACTTAAAGATCCTCTTTATAAACACTAATTATTTAATAACTGTCAAATCTCAATTATATTGATATAAAATAAAAAAAAATTCAAACTGCACAGTGCTGCACATCACAATGCTGCGATGAACATGTTCCATTTAAAAAAAAAATTTCCATTTAAAATTTTATACCATTCAAAACTTTGGGGTCTGCATTTATTTATTATAAAATTTTACAAAATGACTGTTTTTATTGTATTTTTGATCAATTTTAAATAAACTATTTTGAACGAGATGGTCTTCGAAGGCAGCATTTACACACAGTACCTTAAAAATCAAGCCTAAGATTAAGAGGGTCATAAATAATGTTTTTATTATTTTAATATGTTCCTTGAGGTTCACAATACTGTTACTATGTGGGGAAAAAAAAATGAAATGATCAGTTTTTAATGGGCGGCTCCTTTAAGGCTTGTCAGTAAACAGCCACTGTTATGATTGGCAAACGTCATTGCATAGTAGACAGTATCAACAACACCCCTTCGCTATTGTGTGTGAGTGTTATCCAAATAAAACTGGCGACTGAATGCCAGTGGACGGGTCTATGGTGTGAGGATGTATAACTATTTGTCCATGTCTTTCTCTGGAGGCGGGCATCTGTAAATGTATTTGCAAATGTGACATCGCAGATCCCGCAATATCAAAACGAGCTGTTTTGGAGTTTGATTAAATAAATGTTTTGATTACAATGAGGACTTTTAAGCTATGAAACTTGCAGGATGTTTTAATGCTACAAAGACCTCTTATATGTCAAGCCAAATTTGATTTCTCATGTCATGACCCCTTTAGGAGCACATCTGCTGCATTTATATGCTGTCTAGGTCATTGGGTATAACGCATGACAGCAGGATACTCTTACCAGTCGAAACGGCCTAAGAAGACCCATTCCAGGCAGTACGTTTTGCAAACAAAGTTCCAGAAGACTAAGTGTGACTATGATGCTGTCAAAGATATTCCAGCCTTCCTGAAAGTAAGAGTATGGGTCCAAGGCAATTATCTTCAATATCATTTCTGCAGTAAAGATGCCTATGAAAACCTGTAAGCAAGAAGATAAAACTTTTGGTAAAACTTCACAATAATGTTCCATTTGTTAGCTAAATTACTTCTAGGCCTGGTTTCACAGACAGGGCTTAGATTAAACCAGGATTAGGCTTGGGTTCATTTAGGGCATTTAAGTAGCTTTTGTAAATGTGCCTTTAAAAAAGCATCACTGATGTGCACCTTGAAACAAAACAATGGCACTGACATATTTTAAGGTATGTCAGTGCAAGTTACTTTCAGTTAAAACAGCTCAAACATGCATTTAGTCTGGGACTAGTCTTAAAGGAACACTCCAAAAAAATTTTTTGGGGGAAATAGGCTCATTTTCCAACTCCCCTAGAGTTAAACAGTTGAGTTTTACCGTTTTCGAATCTATTCAGCCGATCTCCGGGTCTGGCGGTAGCACTTTTAGCATAGCTTAGCATAGATCATTGAATCTGATTAGACCGTTAGCATCTCTCTCAAAAAAATGACCAAAGAGTTTCTATATTTTTCCTATTTAAAACTTGACTCTTCTATAGTTACATCATGTACTAAGACTGACAGAAAATGAAAAGTTGCGATTTTCTAGGCCAATATGGCTAGAACTATACTCTCATTCATGCATAATAATCAAGGAAATGTGCTGTGTTCCTTTAAGACTTGGGGGCTAATTTATTACGTCAATGAAAAATACTTCTAAATCTTTTATTAATCTTACTTCATATTAATTTCAACATTTACTAATACATTATTATAATCAAAAGTTGTCCCTGTTAATATTATTTACTGGACCTGAGTGAACTAAAACTAACAACAACTAATGTTTTATTACAAAGATAAATAAATACTGTAACAAATGTATTAATTATTATTAAAGTTTAGTTAATGCATCAACTAACATAAACCAATGTGAGCTTATCGTAAAGTATTACCAAACTTTTCAATTGCACAACATATTTAAAAGTATTTTACAAAAGTAGAGCTGTCCACTGACTAAATTTGTAATAAAATCATTACATTTGTTGATTAACTGACCATTTTGGAGAAAACATCTCCCTAAATAAAATGGCTTTCTTAGAAGTCAAAATCATTTAAGATTTAGTATTTAATTTCAAATGCTGCTATAAATGTTCTTACCACGTTGCCAGTTACAAGCATATTAGAATAAGCCTCGTCCATAGGGTGACACTCCATGGCCATGAATATTGTGTTTATCACGATGCAAATGGTGATAATCAGATCTGCAAAGGGGTCCATCACAACCATGTGGACGATGCTCTTTATCCTCAGCCATGTGGGACTGCAATCCCAGATCAGATAATTCTCTGCAAAGTCGAACCAGCGCTCCACACACTTCTGTTTCCAGACCTCCCACGCTGCCATGTTAAATAAAAAAGATGACAATCTGAAAGCTGTACGTAAAACTAGTAGGTATTTCAGCAGCATTTGGACAAACTGAATACTAATAAGCAAATGAGCACTTTATCAAAAGTATAGTTCACCTTTCTTATGTGAAAAACAAAAAGAAAAAATTTCCATACCACTATTTTCATTATAATGAAAATCAATGAAAACTGAGGCTGTCATTCAAAATGACAATATAAAAACCATTCCTAAACAGTTAATACTAAATATACAACACATATGATACTTATTTAGCTTGACAATTTGAGTCACTTTTTATTATATTGATAAGATTGGTCAAGATACTCTTAAAATTCAAAGCAGAATTAAAGTCCTACAGGTTTGGAACAGCACTGGGTTGAGAAAATGATGACAATTGTGAACCATTTCTTAAAAATGGCAGGGAGAAAAAAAAAGAAAATCGAACTAATATGCCTCACATTCAGTTTCTTGTAAGTGTGTTCAGCATTTAGGGTTCCTTACGGTCAGGGTTGTTGATACTTGCTACACTCATAGCTCTCTGTCTCGCTGATTGGTCAAAAGCCACAGAAAAGCCTGAATCACATCGACGTCGGTATCCTTCACCTGTGTCAAACTGTAAAGAGATCCAATCATCAGCAAATACATAAACAAATGTTACATTGTTTGCTAGGCAGCATTATCTTGCTATACATCAATCATTCATCGGTTAACTTCTAAGACAAATTAGCATTTCAAATGTATGCAGGCAACCTGTAAAACATCTCGGATTGATATTAGTTATGTTGCTTTTACAAAAAACAACAACGACAACCCAAATTTGATTATATCTTGTTCTTGATGATAAACTTTTTTTTTGGGGGGGGGGGGGGGGGGGGGGGGGGGTCCAGTTAAAAGGCACTTGAAAGCCAAAGGCTCATTTACATTTTTATATTTAGTTCCATTTTAACCACCTTAAGAATGCCTTCGTATGTCACTATTATCTAACTTAGTACATATTATTAAGACATTATTATGGTAGCTTGTATCCACCACAGAATTACTCCCAATTCTGACTTTTTTTCTGCAATTCTGACTTCTTTTCTCGCAATTGATAGTTTATATCACACAATTCTGAGAAAAAAAAAGTCAGAATTGTGAGATAAAATGTTTTTATTCAGTGGTGGAAACAAGCATCCATACATTAAATATGTTTATACAATACAAGAGATGAAAAAATTGACATTATGTGGAACAACATAATTTAAATGCATGCAGAACAACATAATTTAAATGCATGCTTTAACATGCTTTGAAAATAAAAAAAAGCTTTTTTATATAATTCATTAATTGAACAGATAATTGGCAAATTAATTGATTTGGTTTCACAACTTGATTTTGCAGGCTTACACAGAATTAAAAGTATCTCTGCAGATTTCCACAGAAATAAATATATGAACATCCATGCCAGTTCATGTTTGTTTCTAAATATTTTGCATGATTTCATTGTGCAGCATTTTTTTTAATACCATATTTAAATCCATCCTGCAGAATTCTACAGATTTTTACCCAAAACCAGCAAAAAAACAAAAACAATAAAAGTGCAAAAGAGTACACAGATAGCATTATGCCGATAATAAAAATCGCTCATGCGCTGTTAGTTCTTTCCCTTACACAAGTTTCGTCAAACATGGCTCTTTTTTTGGACACTTCGGCCATCGGGATTCCTGAGGGGGAGTTGGGTGAAGAGGCTCCGCCCGACACCATCACCGTGCCATTGCTTTCGACCACATACCGCGCTTTTCCATTAGACGGCAACAGTATACGTGGAGTCAGACTGCTTTTGCTAGGAGTACTGTAAAGACGGTCGGATCGAGAGGGTGGAAACAGAGAGTCTTTCGGGCTGCCTGTGTCGCCAAACATGCTTTGCTCATCGTCGGCGTAGTTGTTTTCGGAATGCAGACGCCCGCGAAAGCTGAAGACGCTACCTTTGCTGCCCCGACGTGGGGTGAGGATTGAACCCTGAAAACTCAGAGGGGACTGAGGAGACAAACAAGCTTTACAAACACACTGACAAACAAATCAAGGCATTTGAAGAAATGACCCTTCGCTAAACCCCACTATATAATTTGACTTGCCAATTCAACTTTAGCTTTAAGTGCCTGGCATATATTTATAGACAAGCTCGTTTCTAATGCAAGTTCATGAAGGTTCTGTGTGTTTTTCTGTGTTCACTTCCTTTTTGAGCATAGATCTGAACTTAAAGGTCCCGTATTATGCCCCTTTTCACAAGATGTAAAATAAGTCTCTGATGTCCCAAGAGTGTGTATGTGAAGTTTCAGCTCAAAATACACAACAGATCTAGCCTGGTTAAAACCAGACCCTTCTCAGTTGAAACTGAGTGTAAGGTCTGGGGAAGCTATGTAGACAAATCATTTCCAAAGGGGCGTCACCAAACGACGTAGCTCAAATTCCTCTGGGCGCAATTGGATAGTCTTAAAACCAATCAGATCGATGAATGAGATGACGTATGCAGAGCGACGGAGAAACATCTGTTGTTCTTTGCTCCGGTTTTAACGAAAACGGTAAGTTTAAGTCACTCAAAACAGACGCGATAATAGATTCGAACGAGAGATGTTCCACGGCGGTATCCATCTTTGTAATGAAATCTCCTTCAGCGTCGCTGCGCTGTCATCATCATGTAAATCCCTCCCCCAACGTTTCTGATTGGTGCCGCGATTTCAGCGGCACAGTAATGAGTTTGAATGGGCTCTTCTCCAGACTATCCTGGAGAGAGAATTAAAATTCGCCGGAAGTAGTCTGGGTTTTCCCAGGCTACAACAGATCATTTTTTACAGCATGTTTAAATTGTCATTTTTTGGGGCTCAGAAAAACGCGCTGTTTTAGTGTGTGCCCTTTAAATGCAAATAAGCTGCTGCTGCACGGCACAGGGGGCGGAGCTTCATGAGCTCGCGCTCAGTCTCTCAGGACAATTTTATCTCACGGAATGATGATAATATCAGAAACTCTCAGTAACGGTGTTCATTTCGAGTCGGACAATAATGCCTACAGAGTCAGAGTGCTGTATGGAGATGGAACAGGTATAGTTTAGTAGTTTAATTACGGTTATAACGTATTTGTCATCTGCTTGTATGTATCCATTATTAATAGCCTACAAGTCTGCTGCTTCGGACCAGGTCCGAATGATGATCAAACATATACTGATGAGTTTAATAAAGTTTGAAGTTGAAAGATGAAGCATCAGTTTTACTTCAGAAAATCACCATAAGAGCTGAGTAAACACAGTAAGTTATAAGAAGTGCGCAAGTACATAAACGAATTTCGGTAGAGTTGAGGGAGCATTTTCTTTAAAAACAAAATAATTCCACCTTGTCTTGGCTGCCTAAGATTTCGGGAGTAAATAGAGAGAGCTATGTGGATTAATACTGGCCACACAACACCTACAACTCCTGGGAGATATTCTCGTCAGTGCAGCAGCTGTGAACGCGATCAGGGCGGGGCTATGTTCAAACGGCAGTGTCTGTCAACACTCGTGGGCGGGGCCTGTGCTTAGTGACGTCACTAAACAGCATTCTGAAAACAGGGCGTTGGGAGACACTGCTGATGATTTATGGGGATTTTAGACTTAATTCAAGTCTCAAATCAAGTCCCGAGTCAAATTGCAAGTCCTCGAGTTTAAGCTTCAAGTCTTATACAAGTCATTAGTGCTTTTTGCACAAATTAGTATCTCAGTGTTTAATTACTATAGTAAATTAAAAGTATACAAATTTATATCATGAAGGCTTTTAAAATATGTTCATGACTTAGCAGTTCAATTTCATGATTGCGATAAAATTTTCATTAAGGGCACCCATCTATATCAGTTCAATTTAGGGATTGTTCTTACGTGTGACAAAATAAGGAAAAGGCAGTGAATTATTTTATTTTTTTATTGGTAACCGAGTAACAAAGGCAAAATCATTTCATAGAAATAACTGACAGTAATTGTAGAAATTAACACGACATTATACCATGGTCTGGGTGAATACTCGATTCTGATTGGCTGCAGGGTGTCCGCTAAAAAGTGATAATGGACACCTAGGAAAGGCGTCCCGTCAATTTGCCTGATGACAGTTCTAAATGATTGCGCTGGCTCAAACTCACTGATCAACTGCTGCGGTTGGGTCGCTGTGGCCACGTTGCTTGGCAACGCCTGTATACGGGAGATATTAAATAGTGCGCTCGACTTAATAAATAAAAACCCTCACGATTTTTACTCTAAAACACATTAAAGTATTATTAATTGATTAAATATTTCTTTCGTAAGTAACCATGGTATAAGCGGGTTAAGCCCTTCGAGGTGTCCATTATCAGGTTTTAATGGACGACGGCGAGGCGTGAACCGTCCGATGCGCAGCGCACCTCGTCGGGCATTAACCCTTACGTAATTGTAAAACATTCCTATTTCCATGCCGACGTATCAAGCGTCACGTGACACTTTTTGGGGCTACGTGCCTGTCAAAACGTAAATCCATCCATTTCTCCCGAAAGACATGTGAGTGGCTGGTGAACAGGGAGAAGACTTTATAGTTCCCTATAGGCTAAAATGTGTGTTTGTTGAGAAAAGAAAAGAAAAAAACATGTCTCAAAATTATTTGAAGGGTTTATTATTTCCGCTTACTAATAGAGATCAGTGTGTGTGTTTTTTCTGGCTGAAAAAAAAACATTATTTGGTTGAAACCTGTCTGAACATGTGATAAATGACAACTGACAAGCGCTGCCGAATGCACTCTATTAAGCGCTCTCTGGCTCAGTGCCAAAAGTGCGAAAGCAGTAATCAGCGCTGTGATCATGCATCAATGATACAGTGTTATACTACAGTGATTACAACTCTGATCTGTGGTTTTAGAAGGTAGGTCAGGTTTTTCCAAGTTACAGGGCTCAAGTCCGAGTCAAGTCGCGAGTCATTGTTGTCAAAGTCTAAGTCGAGTCGTAAGTCATCTTTGATTATGTCAAGTCGAGTCGCAAGTCATCAAATTTGGGACTCGAGTCCAAGTCAAGTCCAAGTCATGCGACTCGAGTCCACACCCCTGGGTACATCATTTATGATGATTTCTAAAGCTTATGATGGAAAAAAATGCAATGAAAAAAAAACGTGCCAAGTGTCCCAATACCGGGACACTGACGGTTAAAAGGCAATTTTTTATTTAATTTGCTCATTTTACAGTAATGATCCAAAAATATGGTAACAACTGTTAAGCTGACATTATTGCAAATGTATTTGTAGGAGTTTCCTAGCCTAGAAATCTAGACGCACCCTAGCGGCAGCAAAATTTATTTATTAGTCTAGCAACTCTCCGTTGACTTTCCAGCTGGAAAAACCAAACTCTAGTCAGGCCAATCAAATCGTGTATAGAGTCGGTGGGCGGGCTTTACATAATGGCGACAGAGTTGTGACGGTTCCGCGTGAATTCCCTGCTACTTGAAAACAAAGAAGAGCTGCTGCTGGCGAACAGTCTTTCGAATCGGCTTTGTCCGTGACTCTGGAGGACTTGGAGTTAAGCTATCCTTTGAGAAAAGAACAAAGAACGGCACTTAAGTCATTCTTAAAACAGGAAGATGCGTTCGTAGTTTTGCCGGCCAAATACGGCAAAAGTTGAATCCATCAACTAATGTTAGCTCCGCTGTTGGGAAAACGCTCTGGTTGGTTGTAGCGCTGTCCTATTGCGTGCAGAGGGAATTTGAAAGAAAGACGTTTATCCCGCCCCTCGGATTGAGCCGTGACTATGGTGAGTTGCCAGACCTAACATCTTGATGTAGGTCTGGCTTGCCAGGCTAGGAGTTTCCCTTTCAGACGGAAAATTTACGGGAGATTATTTAAATGAATAATGCAAGGTGATTTACAAAGGTTTGCGCTCTTCAATTTACTGGTATTTACACCATTATTTACCGCCCTCATAAATCATGTCTTAAATCAGGAGCTAAATCCGCTGCTCTTGGTAGATTGCGTTGGTCATTATGGAAATTATCCGCTGCCTCTGTGTTCAATTTGCGTGTCGTCAGAAGATCACACGCAGAACTTTCCACTCCCATCGCCACTTTTATGGGATTGCTCTTGCATTCTGTCCTTTTTAGGGTCACATCCTGTTTTTGGTTTGTTTAGTTGTCTTTGGTTTGGTTCGACTGAAATAAGACTTCAACACAGACCAGATTCCTGAAAAGGTGGTTCTCAGTCCGCTCGTTTGGTGCACACCAGGGTTCAGATGGCAGCGTTCACACTTATTCAAATGAACTGCACTAACAGAGCAATCGCACCAGGGTTTGTTTTAATCCAACCAAACATGCCAAGTGTGAACGAAATGAGTAAATAAAGGGGCGGGGCTTAGCGTCAGGTCAACTGGACAAGTAATGGCAGGAGAGAACATACTTTAAGTGGTAGAGATTGTGAATATCATGATGTTGATGATCATGCTGAATTTATAAAAAAATCTATCTATCCATCCATCCATCCATCCATCCATCCATCCATCAATCAGTGTTTCCTTATTGTAAGAAAGTAAGCTGATGACATTTCCTTATTCCTATAGCAAACATCAAATGATTTCTAACCTGATGTGGAGAAGAGCAAGTCCTTTCACGTGAGCGCCGAAATTTTCCATCGTCTGTAAAACGGAAGCTGGCCTTTCTATCGTTTCCCTCTCTCTTCACATCATCCTCTTTCTCTCCTTCCCCCTGACGCTGTCTCTTTTTCCTGTGGTTACGTCGTTCTTTGGCACTTTTGGAGCTGAGTTTGGAGGCGTCCGAGGAACTGTCCGTTCTGTTTCCACTGAGCCCATCACACTTGGACACTTCAGCCGCAGCCTGTCAACCAATCACAAGACAGAACGTCATTACACTTATGCAACTGTTTGCAACAGTTTCATGCATTTACATTTATGTATTTGGCAGAATTTTGAACCCATGACCGTGGCGTTGCACGCACCATGCTCTACTTTTTGAGCTACAGGAAAATGCAAAAAGCTTGCGTTTCAGACCCTGTTTAAATGTAAACACCCAACAGACCTGAGCTTCCTCTTCCTGTCTCATGATCTGCTCAAGCATGGCGTTAAACTCCTCCTCTTTCTTCAAAGCCTCATCAATAGTGGCTTGGTTCTGTTCGTCATATGCCATGGCAACCACAGCCAAGATCAGGTTCACCAGGTAGAAGGATCCCAAGAAAATGACCAGCACGAAAAAAATCATGTAGGTTTTTCCTGCGGCTCGAAGAGTCTGTAATAAAATTCCATGATTAGTATAGGACAAACACAGGAAGGAATTAATGTTGTTCAAACCAGTATGATTAATTTTCTTTTCCATACAGTGACAGTGGATGAGGGCTTAAGCTACCAAGCTCCATAAATGACATTAAAAAAAAATCATAAAATACCATAAAAAAGTCTAAATTGAAATTTCAGAGGAAGAGAAGGAGAAGAAACTGCATAAATGTTACAGGTTCGTGTATTTCTCATGAAACACTAGTCTTGAACATCATGAAGAACAAGATTTTCAGGGAACAACAACTTTTCAGTCTGTTCCTCATACCAGCAATGTGTATTGCATTAGAAGGCTTGAAATAAAGTGTAAAAATCATATGGACTACTTTCATGATAGGGATTTTTTATTATATAGAAAAAAATCAGCTCGTACATTGTGCAAAACACCACCTTTTGCGTTCCATGAAATAAGAAATAATCATATGAGTTCAGTTTCCTCTACCTGTTGGTAAAGATTCTCCCAGCAGTCTTGAGTCATCAGTCTGAATAATGAAAGGAAGGCCCAGCCAAAGCTATCAAAACTTGTGTATCCATAATCTGGATTAGGACCTACTTTCACACAGATAAATCCTTCTGGACACTGCCTGAAATGCACATGTGTGACACTTGATTGTCAAAAACTCAACAACATAAAATGAGCAATACTGGCAAACGACTTTTGAAAAGAAAGATACTGAAAAGGTTTTTGAAATCGTTCGATATCCAGATTTGTTTGCACGTGTTGCTTACCCAGCATCACTGTTTTTCCCACAGATCAGAGCGTCTTTCTTTCCTGATAGGAAATATTGGTTACCTACAGGAAAAAGAAGAGATAATTCATAATAGATCTTATACAAAGCTAAAGTGCATTAGTTGCTTTGTGCTATATTCCATTTATTGTTTATTCTGTCCATAATAGGTTGTTTCATACCATTTTTTTATATTTTAATATTCTTCATTGGTCCATTTTTTGCCCATTTTGCCCATAATTATTGCCCATTTACCACACTCTTCCTGACCCTTTGAATCAAATGGGATGTGTTCACAACAGAACCAAACCCCAAGCAAATGAGGGAAATGTCAAAATACCAGTAAGATGAGTACAGTATATATCAGAATAAAATGAAGAGTGGAATGTGGAAGGCATCCCCATCAGCAAACAGCACACCAGATTACCTCACTCCTGCATTATAGCTTTCCCCCATCCCGCTAAAGTACTTGCCAATGGATATCATATTCCCCTTCATGAGCAAGGTGGAATTCCTCTTTCTCTCAAACAGGGTTTTCATGGCTGGTGGTAATGCAAACATCCATGATGCTGAATGATGACAGCTGGCTGTCTTACACACACAATATTTCCTCTTCAGACTGATCACTAGTATATTGGATAGTATACCTAGTATGCCTGTCACTCTTAAATTTGCTTTTTATTGGCCCTGATCAAAATGTTACTCATATAACCTCTCTTCAACAAATATGTGTGGATTAGGATGCAAATGATCAGTCCTTCCTGAATTATGTGATCTTGTAATACCTGTATTATTAGCAATAACTTGCATTGAAATGTGAATTCAAAATGAAATCTAAGCCTGGAAATAAACTGAATGTTTTAAAGTCCTATTATGCTATTTTCAAGACTCTTAATTTTGTTTTACTGGTCTCCTACAAAGGGTTTACATAGCCTAGAAATCTAGACGCACCCTAGCGGCAGCAAAATGTATTTTGCAGCCAGGGTAGTCTAGCAACTCTCCATTGACTTTCGAGCTGCAAAAACCTAAATTGGGTCAGGCCAATCACGTTGTGTATAGACCTTATGTGGCCCCGCCCCTTTTCAGCGCTGCGCTCGTTGTCTTTTGACTTCCGGTCTGTATTTTCACAGCGATCTTGCATATTTATGAATGAACGGCTCGTTTTAAAATCCTCCCGGTCTACTGACATTTGTTAAGACATCTGCTTTAAATATTACAATCCTCATGATAACTTTCGTTAACTTTACATTAAATAAATCCACTTCAAAAGCTAATTACTCCTGAGCAGCAATTCCATAGAAATATACAGAGCGACTGCAAAAACGGAAGTTCAAAGACAATATTCTAAAGATGGCGGCGCCCTCGTTTCTCTGGCGCATAAGGTCTATAGAGTAGGCGGGGCGGGCTTAACATAATGACGACAGAGTTGCGAAAAGAGAAAAGAGCAAAGAACGGCACTTAAGTCATTCTTAAAAAAAGGAAGATGTGTTCGTAGTTTTGCCGGCCAGATATGGCAAAAGTTGAATCTATCAACTAGCTCCGCTGTTGGGAAAATGCTCAGGTTGGTTGAAGCGCTGTCCTATTGCGTGCAGAGGGAATTTGAAAGACAGCCGTTTATCCCGCCCCTCGGATTGAGCCGTGACTATGGTGAGTTGCCAGACCTAACATCTTGATGTCAAAAAAATGTTTAATTTTCTCATAATATCCAATGCACAACACCACATTTTTCAATGATTCTCAAACAACTCAATGGATGAATCAATCTCTCTAAATCCCTCCTTTCCGTGAGCTACATCTACCCTGATTGGCCAGATGGCCCAGTCTGTTGTGATTGGTCTACCGCTTTCAGCACATGTCAGAAACAAAAACGCCCATTGACATAAGTGAACTTCAGCTGCATCCGGAAGCTTCCTACAGCTCAATGATTGTACACCGTAAACTAAAGACTTTTACCATATCAATCTGAGCGTGAGTCCGAAGATGAAACATTGGAAGAACCTGAATCTCCATCGCAAAGAAGAGAGCAGGACGTTTCTCTGTGATACACTACTCATTTTGAGGTACATTATTTGAGGTACATTATTGCCTTCAAGAGCAACAATTTTGCAAATCCCTGAGTAAAAATTACGTGTGAGGGCTGGAAAACATACAACATAGGCGGGCATTACGTAAATCTATCTTCTAGTGATGTAGAACCGTAAATCAGTAGGATTTGAATTAAAAACGACTTGTATTGTCAGTTCAGAGTCGATTCTTTCTATTGGGATACAATAACTTTATTTGTCGTGCACCTTTCATAAAGCTCTTACTATCAAACTTTTGATTTGCATCTCTTCTTGTTCAGTTTACTACATTTGTCTATTATTTAATCCAACTGATCTTAATGGTTAATCAATGAATCATTTGGGACACCTATAGATTTCTATAGATATTGATTCTATATTCAGTTTCTATAGAATTTGTTTGCAATTTCCGATATGGATAACCAAATGTAATGAATTCTTTTTACATAAGTGATTTGTAGATAATAACCACCACTATGTTCAAAGTGTGTGTGTGTGTGTGTGTGTGTGTGTGTGTGTGTGTGTGTGTGTGTGTGTGTGTGTGTGTGTGTGTGTGTGTGTGTGTGTGTGTGTGTGTGTGTGTGTGTGTGTGTGTGTGTGTGTGTGTGTGTGTGTGTGTACAGCTAAATCTAGAATTACACTGTTGACTACTCTCTTACCCCTTAACCCACCCTTAAACCATCCTATACAACCAAGCATGTCCCTAACGTACCCATATCCCACCTCAACAGCAGCATTTTTTTATGTAAGTACATAATAGATAAGGACACCTAATATAAATTGAATACTACAGTATTGACTTTTCTAGAAATTTACTTGTTGAAATCTATATCTAAAAAGCTCAGAGTGATACATAAGAGCATTCAACTAGACAAAAGTGACATTCTTGTATAGTGTAAAAAAAAGTGTCAACTAAAAAGTAGAAAGCGCGTGAAATTTGTATTTAAAAAATATTTCCATGGTAAAAAAACATCTGAACATTTTGACCAGTACGGCTCACACAATGACAAAAAGACTCTTTATTTTGGTGTCTTTGGCCAGTTTACCGACATAAAAACTATGTTTTGAAGCATGAATTAAATGTTTTGGGTGAGTAACTATATTTTGCAGACATGCTATAGAGTTCTGATGTTCCAGCAAACAGATGTGACAATTACACTTACAGTTTAGAGAATGTTAAGACTGTTTCGAAAAATGTGCCAAAGCGATTGAGAAAAACTGTAAAAAAAACAAAACAAAAAACATAAAAAAACCCCAGAAAAGTTATAATCTAAGATGAAAACCATTACATATATTATGCACCATTTCTGAGTCACTTATCAAATAAGTAAATGACTTGCATAAAGTCACTAATTTATATAATCTTTATGAGGTTTTCTGCTGAAAATACTCACCTAAACCAGATACAGTGGGGAGAACAAGTATTTGATACACTGCCGATTTTGCAGGTTTTCCTACTTACAAAGCATGTAGAAGTCTGTAATTTTTATCATAGGTACACTTCAACTGTGAGAGACGGAATCTAAAACAAAAATCCAGAAAATCACATTGAATGATTTTTAAGTAATTAATTTGCATTTTATTGCATGACATAATTATTTGATACATCAGAAAAGCAGAACTTAATATTTGGTACAGAAACCTTTGTTTGCAATTACAGAGATCATACGTTTCCTGTAGTTCTTGACCAGGTTTGCACACACTGCAGCAGGGATTTTGGCCCACTCCTCCATACAGACCTTCTCCAGATCCTTCAGGTTTCGGGGCTGTCGCTGGGCAATCTGGACAGCTCCCACCAAAGATTTTCTATTGGGTTCAGGTCTGGAGACTGGCTAGGCCACTCCAGGACCTTGAGATGCTTCTTACGGAGCCACTCCTTAGTTGCCCTGGCTGTGTGTTTCGGGTCGTTGTCATGCTGGAAGACCCAGCCACGACCCATCTTCAATGCTCTTACTGAGGGAAGGAGGTTGTTGGCCAGGATCTCGCGATACATGGCCCCATCCATCCTCCCCTCAATATGGTGCAGTCATCCTGTCTCCTTTACAGAAAAGCATCCCCAAAGAATGATGTTTCCACCTCCATGCTTCACGGTTGGGATGGTGTTCTTGGGGTTGTACTCGTACTTCTTCTTCCTCCAAACACGGCGAGTGGAGTTTAGACCAAAAAGCTATTTTTGTCTCATCAGACCACATGACCTTCTCCCATTCCTCCTCTGGATCATCCAGATGGTCATTGGCAAACTTCAGACGGGCCTGGACATGCGCTGGCTTGAGCAGGGGGACCTTGCGTGCGCTGCAGGATTTTAATCCATGACGGCGTAGTGTGTTACTAATGGTTTTCTTTGAGACTGTGGTCCCAGCTCTCTTCAGGTCATTGACCAGGTCCTGCTGTGTAGTTCTGGGCTGATCCCTCACCTTCCTCATGATCATTGATGCCCCACGAGGTGAGATCTTGCATGGTGCCCCAGACCGAGGGAGATTGACCGTCATCTTGAACTTCTTCCATTTTCTAATAATTGCGCCAATATTTGTTGCCTTCTCACCAAGCAGCTTGCCTATTGTCCTGTAGCCCATCCCAGCCTTGTGCAGGTCTACAATTTTATCCCTGATGTCCTTACACAGCTCTCTGGTCTTGGCCATTGTGGAGAGGTTGGAGTCTGTTTGATTGAGTGAGTGTGTGGACAGGTGTCTTTTATACAGGTAACGAGTTCAAACATGTGCAGTTAATACAGGTAATGAGTGGAGAACAGGAGGGCTTCTTAAAGAAAAACTAACAGGTCTGCGAGAGCCGGAATTCTTACTGGTTGGTAGGTGATCAAATACTTATGTCATGCAATAAAATGCAAATTAATTATTTAAAAATCATACAATGTGATTTTCTGGATTTTTGTTTTAGATTCCGTCTCTCACAGTTGAAGTGTTCCTATGATAAAAATTACAGACCTCTACATGCTTTGTAAGTAGGAAAACCTGCAAAATCGTCAGTATATCAAATACTTGTTCTCCCCACTGTAGATCGAATGATCAATGAATCATGTGAATTAATGACCAGACAGACAGACAGGCAGACAGACAGGCAGACAGACAGACAGATAGATTCATTGTTAGATAGATAGATAGATAGATAGATAGATAGATAGATAGATAGATAGATAGATAGATAGATAGATAGATAGATAGATAGATAGATAGATAGATAGATAGATAGATAGATAGATAGATAGATATGGTCAGACAGATTTTATTTTTGGAATGCATTTCAAAAATGAAAATGAACTTACTACGATTGGTAACGTAGTCCAAGCAGTCGCGTGATTTGGAACAGTCATCTGCATGCTCAAGAATAACAGAAGAATTGAACACACATTTATATCTAAGAATTCCCATGAAGAGCTGCAGTCCAACCAAAGCAAAGACGCTCAGGCAAAAAAGGGTCAAGATCATCACATCTGACAGCTTCTTCACCGACTGGATCAGAGCTCCAACGATTGTTTTCAGGCCTGTGGAAAGCAGAGGAAAACACGTCACTTTCCACTTTACACTGAGGTCTCAGCATAGTGCACTCAGGGTCCAAAACTCACTTTGAATCCAAATATTTCATTCTGGCCATGAGATGGATATATTTAACATGTTTAATAATTTTTGGCATCATCATCATCATCATCATCATCATCATCTATATATATGTGTGTGTGCGTGTGTGTGTGTTTATATTAATATGTTTTTACAATTTAATATGGTCTTAATGTTTCAAAAGGATATCTCTGAATATTTCAGGTTACAAGCTGAAGTTTACAGATTAGTCGATTTTTTTATGTATCACATGCACAAAACTAATGCTCTTAATAACTAAACAGCGACTACATGAAGGCATGCAAGACGACTACAGAACATACGTAAACTCATCACAAAAGGAGAGGAGAGACAAAAACAGCAACACTAGCTCTAAATGATTCTGGTCCAGATTTCAATTACACTTAACGATGATTGTTTTAGTAATCTAAACTAAATAAGTTCACTGATTCGGTCTCAAGACTCCATAACAGTTCTCATCATGACAAATTTAAAGGAGTCGTGGCATAGAATCAAAATGATAAGTTAAAGACTTGTGAAATTTTTTAAAAATAATTGAGTTATTCAATGTTAATCGGACATCACTGCTTGTTTTTTTTTTTGCGTGCAACCATCAAATTATGAATCAAAGGAAAATACCTTAAAAGAAAACTGTAAAATGTTTGTGAAAGACTCTATATCAGGCAGTAAGAGAAGAGCATGCTGGACATGTTTGAAGAAAACAGTGTCAGCATCTGTGACCTTGACCTTTTCCCCAACTCTCACCTGGGATGACCGATATAGTTTTCAGGGCTCGAAGAACTCTGAACGCTCGCAAGGCGGACACATTACCCAGATCCACAAACTCAGTTACATATCTGAAACAGGGAGGGTGGGAAATCAAACACTGACGGATATACAACACACAGGAAGGTCTCGACACAGGGTTGCAGTCGGGTTCAAAGGTCACACAGAGGTTGTACTCCTAAACGTGCTCTCTGCTTACCTGGAATTACTGAAATAGTTTTCAAAGCTCTGAGTACCCTGAATGTGCGGAGAGCTGATACATTGCCTATGTTTATAAACTCTGTAACAAACCTGTGGGACCAAATGCACAGATACAAATGAAGCTGAAGGGCACTGCAGATGCCAATGGTCTTTATGGGCATTTTTTGGACTAATTATCAGTATAAGTTAAGTCAGTGGTTCCCAAACTAGGGGCCCGGAGTTATAAAAAGGGGGGCGTGGGTAAATCATAGTGTTTAGTCAGAAGATGTTTATGCAAAAGAAACATCTCCAGGGTGATACAAGATCCCACTGTGAAATAATTTTGCTTATTAATGCGGCTACTTGCCACATGAGCAAATAATTTGAACACAAAATATTAATTTGACATATTGTATTACCTCAGGATGGCTCGCAGTACCTGCTTAAAGGGATGGTTCGGAGTAAAATCAACCTAGGGTCCTTTGCACCATGACCTCGAGCCGAAGACCCCCCCCCCCCCCCCCCCCCAGAAGCCTTTTTTCCCTTGGTTGAACATTTTTAAAGTTAGAGCTTATTTAGAGAAATCAACCGGATGGCTTAGTGCAGGCGCTAATGGATCCAAATTTGTATCTGGTAAATTACCCCACTAATAATGCCCAGAATGGTACCAAACTTCTACAGTTGTACAAATAGGTTCTGTACTCATAAAACGAGGCATTGGAAAGTTTGTAAGTACATCAGGAGTTTATTTAAATAACACTTGCCCGACGGCTCATGCTACCGCTAACCCGGACGTCGACGTCACTTCAGTGAGTTGAGAAAAGCACGTAAAAGTCCTGACAGAAAGCGATGCATAAGGATGTAGTGTAACGACGCCCAGTTCCAGGAATCCACTAGAAGTTTGGCACCATTCTGGGCATTATTAGTGGGTTAATTTACAAGATACATCCTTGGATCCATTAGCCCCTGCACTAAGCCATCTGGCTGATTTCTCTAAATAAGCTCTAACTTTAATAATGTTCGACCAAGGGAAAAAAGGCTTCGGGGGGGGGGGGGGGGGGGGGGGTCTTCGGCTCGAGGTCATGGTGCAAAGGACCCTAGGTTGATTTTACTCCGAACCATCCCTTTAAGTGGTTTGTTATTAGTAGTAGTGGTTGTTGCCGTGGAATAACAGACTGCTAGATGCCGCAATTAAAGAATCCGAACTGGGTATTGCAGGAATCGGTGTAAAAATATACATGAATAATGATTCTGCATAAAGCATGGACAAGGTTGTGAAAGGATTGCTAGTACTACATAAATGTAAAGCAGACAATGAAACTACTTCTAACATCATAACTGTTTACACGAGGCGACAAAAGCAAATAGAACCCATTTTAATCAGTGACTGTTTGCGGTGCAACAAATTTATACAGTAAAATAATGCATCGTTCTATTTCTGACATACTCCAAGTGCTCGCGCACCTTCTGAAACACACCACAAATGGATTTGCAACGTTTGCTTTGTCTCGTCCAGTGAGGACAGCCTCGAGACAAGAACACATTATGAAGCCACAGGGAGACCACAGTGTGTAGCGTATCTCAAACTATTCGCTTCTGACAGAATGAAGACAAACAAGTTAAGACACTACTTAGAGACTTCCCATCACAAACACAAAGAGAAGCCTGTTGAATACTGTATTAATAACAATGTTTTAAATTAAATAAATCCTATAGGATTCTGCAAGAAAGGTCATGTCTGAGAGTCTTTATGTGGGTGCATGTACTGTAGATGTGGGGGCTTACAAATATTTTTTTTTCTTTACAACAAGGGGGATCGGCAGAAAAAGTTTGGGAACCACTGAGTTAAGATGGCATCTGCATCTTAAAAATGTAATTAAATTAAATAACTTCAAACAACTTATCATAAAAATCAACTATAAAAAATAGTAATAATATTATATTAATATAAAATTTTACTGTTTATAAACAGAATTATCTTAAACTTTAAAAAGTAATAGAATATTTAAGAATTTTATAAAGTATTTTATTAAGTACATTACCATACAAAAAATAAAATATAGAAAAATATTTTCATCTAAATTAAATATAATAAAACACATTATATAACAATTATTAAAAACATAAAAAATATATTTGCTGTCTTAAAAGTGATAGTTCAACCAAAATTTTAAATTATGTCATCATTTACTCAAACTGTAGTTGTTCCAAACCTGTATGAGTTTCTTTATTCTGCTGAACACAACCCATACTGTGGAAGTCAATGGGGTCCATCAACAGCATTTACCCATATTCTTCAAAATATCTTCTTTTGTGTTCAATAGCAGAAAGAAAGTTTTGGAACAACTTGAGGGTGAGTAAATGATGACAGAATTTTCATTTTTGTGTCAATGTTCCCTTTAATATGACCTGGCAAAGCAGTCAACCTGATTTTAAATGAACAAAATGCCAATTTGAGGAAGTTTTTGTGAAGTCTTAGTTAAGAAACACAAGTTTGTTTAGTTCTGAACTCTAAACTTTAAAGTCTAAATGTATAAACTACTAATTCAACACTTTCAAATGTTAGAAAAAAAAACAAGAAAACAATTTTTCAAACCAAGTAAAAAAAAAAAAACTTTTATGCACAGCACTTTTATTCTTGCAAGCTGACAATAACAACTGAAATGACAACTTCTGACCACTCTATGGACTATGAAAAACTAAAGGTGAAGTGTGTAATTAATGTACCACTAGCAGAAACTGACAGAACTGCAAAAATAACGATGAAAGAGCTTCAACCGGCCCTGTCCGTCCCATCCTCCTGTTCTAATACTAAATGGAAAAAAGGGACCTGAGCTAACACTGAACAGTAGTATTTTTCTTAATTAACATTAAGAAAGAGTAATAAATACTGTAACAAATGTATTTCTAACTGTTATTCTGGATATTTTTGTTATTATGGATAATTTTTTTTATTTGCAACAATTTTAACAGACAAATCCTCCACAATAAGACAAAAAGGTGAAATAAAAAAAGTAAACATTGTCTTTTAACATAAAAAAATATACACTTCACCTTTAAGTAGCGAGAATAATTAAATTCTAATAATTTAACGCAACGTAGCTGGAGTAAATAACAGACTTGTCATACTTACGCCATGACTATAACAATAAAATCCAACCAGTTCCATGGGTCTCTGAGAAACGTGAACTGTCCCACACAGAATCCCCTGGCGGTGATCTTTATCAGCGCTTCAAAAGTGTATATCCCAGTGAAGACATATCTGTTAAAACAAGACCATCAGTTACTGCACTGAGCAAACATACACAGCATTTCTACAGTATGTTTGGAAAGCAACAAAGAGATCAACTCACTCAATATACTTGGCCCAGTCTGGAGTTTGAGTGTAGACCATGAAAGCGCAGTTGGCCAGTATAGTGAACATTATAATCATACTGAACAATGTGAAAACTGCAGTTAAGGAAATGTAGTGACAGATCTACATTAGAGTTCAAAAGTTTAAGGTTTGGGCTTCAAAGGTTTTTAAAAGTGACAGTAAAGACTTGTATGTCTGTCGCAAGCAAGGCATGGGCCGAGAGCTGTGGGAACGGAGCCTGTGGCGAGGCTTGTTCATTTTGTTATTTATGTTTATTTTATTATTAAAGTTAGGTTTAACGTTCGCCGGTTTAAAAACATTTAAAAAATATTTCCAGCCCCAAATCTTTGAACGGTAGCGTATATGTCTGGAATACACAAACATATGATATTTTTTGCAGTGTGAGACCAAAGAGGTTTAAAGGCGCATTATCTAGTAAAATCATAATCCATTTAAAATAGATTTCTTGATAAAAGATTGAAGTCATAAATCAGTTGTTCTCAATGAGTTTTGGCTCAGGATCAGATTTTACATTGCACATCAAGTCATTAAACCAGTGGCTTCCAGTAGTTCACAACCCAAAAATGATTTGCAGGGCTGTTTTAATTGAAAATTAACCATGTAATCATGCATAGTTAAGATGCAAAGAAAAATAATCAAGCTTATGTATGATATGATTAAAGATGAGGTTGTCACTGTCTAATTTGACTATTTTCTACAGTGACAACCTCATCTTTAAAAACCATGAACAAAACTACACAAGGTCATATAAAATACAATATCAAAGACGGGTTCACTTCAGGATAAACATGCTTTGTGACTGATGACTGATAGCCTATGGCTTAAAGTGTATAAACATAAGACCCATCCAGCACATCAGCATGTTTTAGCACTTGAGAAGGATATGTATGTACCAAAATCTTAATTGATAGTCTCCTCAGAGGGTTGAAGGGGCTGAAGATGTACAAGGCAGGAGCGGCGTTGAAACGGCTGATTGTCTTTTTTTTGTTCACTACTATGAAAGTCTAAACAAGTGGGAGATGAATGCATAGAGAGTGGACAAAACAGTCAGTCAATTATGCATATGCACACACATACATATATACATATATATATATATATATATATATATATATATATATATATATATATATATATATATATATATATATATATATATATATCACATCAATATACATAATATACATGTACAATATACATCACATCAATATATATATATATATCTATATATATATATATATATATATATATATATATATATATATATATATATATATATATACATATATATACATACATATATATACATACATATATATACATATATATATCACATCAATCATATATATAAATATGACTGGAAAAATGTAAAATGCAGATAAGTAAAATGTAATAAGAAATATAAGATCTACATATTTGTGTATATACACTTCTTATATTTCTTATTACATTTTACTTATCTGCATTTTACATTTTTCCAATCATAAAACTTTCCAAATCTTTCTTTCCAAGTCTTTATTTCTAAATCTAAGACTTAAACTAGATTCTGAATCCATGTGATGTTTTGGAGTACCTCTGTGGACTCTCAGGGGTTTGTGGGCCCTCCGCTTGAAAAATATAAATCAAAACTCACTGCCTTATTGATGTAGAACTGGTCCAGGTCCTCCAGTGGTGTGGACACCAGTCTTCTGGGAATGTCTCCATATATGAAGGGCAGACTTTTCCCAGCCTCCAGGCCACTGTTGGGTTTCGTCTCGCATTTATCATCTTTAATTCTCTCTCGTTTGTCCTTGGACTTCTTGTACTCCTCAGCGATCCGGCTCTCGATGGCCTTAAGAGATTCACGGGTGAACTTACGTAAGCTTTGAGGTCCTGGTGGGGTAAACGTATGTGCCATTTTCTCATCCTGAACCTTCAGAGAGATTCGCTACACGTCTGCATGAGAAACAACTGGCAGAGAAGGAGAGAAAGGGCGAGTCATTAACAGTAAATCATGCACATGATCGGTAACTGTATGATCTATTCCAGAACCACAGACAGAAAAGAGCATCCTATAAGTGACAGACACGCCTTCTGTACTAAAAACCATCAAGTTATCAGGAACAGAGCTCTCAAGGAATCAGGGTTATGTATGCCACACAATTAAATAATATGCTGTCTCAGCCTGCTTTCAAGAGCAGCTTAAACCTAAAAAGCTTATGTTTATGTTCACTTAAATTTGTTTAAATTGTATTAATGTGCCATTGACCTTTCCTGGTCAACCAGTATCCACAACATTTGCTCATTGTAGAAATAACAATCAGAACATTATTTATGAGATTCAGGTCATACTTTTGGTTACTTGACATTTCAAATTATTTTATTTTAAGTAATGATAGAACAAAATTAATTTTCCTGCTGAAAGACTTAAGGCCCGTTCCCACCAAGGACGATAACTATAAAGATAACAATACAGATATAGTTCTAAAAATCGTTCTCAATATTAAAGAATAGCAGAGTTCACACCACAGCTATAACGATAACGGCACAGAGAAACGAGCTGATAAAGGATAAAAACATTGACAGCCAATCAGAATCCATCCCACTGTAATGAGCTCGAGCATTTAAAGTGACAGACAAGCACGCGCTTGGTGTGGACGCTAATATAGTTATCTTTATAGTTATCGTTATTGGTGTGAATGGGCCTTTAGATAAGTGTACATTTCCATGCTGGTCCAGGTGTTCCCATGTAAGGTCCTGTGGGTTAGGCTTCTCATGTGCATTTTGAGAAGTCATGCTCATGTGACAAAGGGCGAATCCATTCATATTCAGTGCATGGGTTACCCCAAATGAAGTTCGAATTGGAAACCCTCAGACAACCAGGCCAAATCCATAATCGCTACACAACCGTCCACTTATATTATTGTATTTCCATCCTAGTTTTTAGGATGTTGGATTCCATCCAACCTTTTAATGTTAGATTGTTCTGAAGGTTCAAACAAATCATAATAATTCTGAACATTCACTTTTTTTATTTTTTTATTTTTTCTGCAACAGGAAAACCAGAAAAAAACAAGCCAGAGCAGCTAAGCACTGTGCTGATTTTGGTGGACATCGCTTGATAGCTTTAGGAGAAGTAATAGAAATCTCCTTTAAGGCAAGTCAGTCGACTTTTAGTGCTTTCCAGCTCCTACTTGATCTACTTGAATGGGGGAGAAAATCCCATAACGGTTTGTCGAAATTAAGTTTCAAGTACATTTCAAATCAGGAAAAAAAATCTGACAACAAAGGAAAAAGTTAAGTGCAACTCTTGCATATACTGTTGTGTTTATGAGACCAGTTTTAATGTTAAATTTCAAATTGCTTGAAAAATGTATTCCTTTCCATTCATTTGCAACACAGTGTTTGATCAATCAAACCAACATTTACAACTGGAAATAACATTTGAACTAATCACAACATTAAAAATGAGGCCAGTTACAGTCAGTTACTGAAACAGCTGGAAAAAAGTAATGACATGCAATTAATCGATCATTAATGTTACTTCCGAGGACTTGGGTTCTCGTGAGCAATTAGTGAAGGAGGAGATGAATTCCCTTTTATCAGATGAAGCACTATAGGCCTAACCACGGAACAATCTCTTCTAATAGGTGTATTCTTAAAAACCCACAACATTAAAAGTGATTAGCGACTCATGGACTTTGTTGAGGGGGGGGGGGGGGGGGTGGGGGGGGGGGGTGGGGGGGACCACATTTCACTCCAGGAACCAAACACTGAATACAACTAGCAAACATCACATGCTAAATCAGGCAGGGGAACCTAGAACAACAGAGGAGCCACATGTGAGAAACACACTGCCAGACATTGGTCCTAGGACATTTCCTCTGTAATACTAAGAATCATTATCAGATATAATTTCCTAATTCCATTACCATATCATAATATGTCTTCAGGTCAATAAGAGGAGACATCATTTCCTTCAGATATCAGACTTCACAAGTCACTCTGGAAGGACACAAGGATCCCATATCAGAATCCTGGTTGGAAAACAACAATTGTACCCAATGAGCAAAACATTATAATGTACTTTTGGTATCCAAAATGTGAAGGTTCAGTTCTTGGCCTTTCTTTTTTATTCTGCTCTCTACAATGACAAAAACACAACAGTTACTGCATTTTGTCTTGCAATCTGCTCACCCAACTTAATGAACAATATCCCATGAATTATTCCACTGGCAATCACTCATTTCTCTCCTCGAATCCTCACTCACATCTCTCGCCTAGTCTATTTTTGCGATACCCTTTAAAAATTAATATTCTCCATTTGTCTTCACTTCCAGTCCCTATTATTAGTATTCATTCCTGTGCGAAAGACAGTAAAGTAGGGATTAGGAAATACAATATGATATATTTATTTGTTAAAATGATTAAAAAGCTATTTGAATTATCAATCACATTATAAAAAGTCAATACAATTTTCTTTCACCCAAAGGGATAGTTCACCCAAAAATTAAAATTCTGTCATCATTTACTCTCCCTCAAGTTGTTCCAAATGGGTATGAACACAAAAGAAAATATTTTAAAGAATATGGGTAACCAAACAGTTGATGGGCCCCGTTGCATCCATAGTATGGGAAAAAAAAATACTATGGAAGTCAATAGGGTCCATCAATAATTCTTCAAAAATATCTTCTTTTGTGTTCATACCCATTTGGAACAACTTGAGGGATAGTAAATGATGACAGAATTTCCATTTTTGGGTGAACTATCCCTTTAAATATATACTGTGTAAATATAAACAATGAATGTAACATTGCTAACATTGTTCTACAGAAATAATAAACCATAATAATGAGCCTTTAAAATAAAGTACTCAAGCACACACGCATAAAGCTTGCTGCAGAGACACTGGCAAAACTAATGATTATGAATGTGTCGGGGGGAAAAAAACAGTATGGAGACTGTCTGAACATTTTAATAATTAATTAATAAACTAGTGTTTTCTGAGTCAGTGTCAACGGCAAAAATTAAGTTGTTTCCGACTCGCCATCCACGCAGTATAGTGGATGCACCTATAGAGAAATGCACATTAAGTTAAACCAGGGTTCCCACACCTTGGGTAACTTCACATTCAAGGACTTTCCAGGTCTAATAGCCTAAAAATCAAGGACTTAATGTGGGGACACATTTCAAGTGAGAGCAAGGTTACCTTGTAAGATACATTTTTACAGTTTTGCGCACGTGAACGTCATGGCAACGAACAACACAAAGTACCTCACGCGGTAAACACTTAATGTAACACGTAAATGCGCGTAACTAACGCAAATCAAGCAAGCTAGTGTGCATTGGCCACGAAGTGTTGGCGAAATAACACATTAGCGGACCAGAGGGAATGATATGAAATTTTTTACAGAAAATTCCTTGCACAAAATAAATTCAAGCACTTTCAAGGACCTTTATCTATGTATGTTTATTTTCAAAAACTTTCCAGGGCCTTGACATTTTTTTTTTCAGATTCACAAACTTTCAAGGATTTCAAGGACCCGTGGGAACTCAGTTAAATGTCACGCAGTAAAACTTGGTACTAATATAGCTTCACTCCATGCAAACACTTAGATATGCACCTGATAATAGCACACATTTATGTAGGTTAACGTTAACGATAGGCTACTATCTACACGTTGCATGTTGCGTCCGAAAGCTTAAAATAATGCCTTCAGAGAAAGCATTCCAAGCTAGGAAGGCATCAATGAATGCCCGAATCCAATGTTATCTTCACTTCCTGTCTCCCGACATACCGTCATCTGATCTTTTTTAAGGCAGCATAGATGTATCCTTCGCTGCCTTTGATATCCCACAATCCTGTGTGTCCCATTCTATGGCATGCGAGCAAAAAAATCAATAAAATAAAGATGGCGTCTGAAAGTTGCGGTTGGTGGTCTGTGTGTGTGTAAATGTTTTTGACCAATGCTTTCCACATTTGATAGGGAGAAATTACTATTGTAGCAAATTCATATTTGTGACCCTGGATCACAAAACCAGGCACGGGTTTATTTGTGGCAATAGCCAACAATACATTGTATGGGTCAAAATTATCGATTTTTCTTTTATGCCAAAAATCATTAGGATATTAAGTAAAGATCATGTTCCATGAAGATATTTTGTAAATTTCCTATCGTAAATATATAAAACAATTATTTTTGTGAGTGAATGCAGCACAATCGTGAACATAAATGGACAACTTTAAATGCGATTTTCTCAATGTTTCGATTTTTTTGCACCCTCAGATTCCAGATGTTCAAATAGTTGTATCTCAGCCAAATATTGTCCTATCCTAACAAACCATACATCATTGGAAAGGTTATTTAGTCAGCTTACGAATTATGTATAAATCTCAATTTCAAAAAATTGTCCCATGTGACTGGTTTTGTGGTCCAGGGTCACATTTGCTTTGTTATCACCTCTCTATATTTTGGTGTAGATTATTAAACCATTACACTGCCTCAGAAGTCTGTCCGAAATCAGTTTCAACAGGCACCTTCGTTTGCAAACGCTGTATGCAAAGTTACTGCCAGTTAAGTCTGCCCAAGCTTTCAGGACGCAGCCCATGCTCGAGGTCGATGAATGATAGACAGACATTTGGATTTCCTGCCCTACATAATTACCACATGGATCTGCCTTGTTAACGATCTGTCCGTCACAGACTGCATGACTTCGCCACTTCCTGTACAGTTTTTTTTCTTGCGACCTTCCGACCAATTAAAATTTGGTCGATCAAGCCTCTTCTCAATAGCTGTGTCCGAAACCGTTCCCTATCCACTATATAGTGCACTATATCGGGTGTCGGCCATTTTTTAGTGGTGTACGAATTCTGAGTGAACGACATCATTCCCTACATTCGTTCACTACTTTTACCCACAATCCTCTCTGAATTCGAGTGTACATTCGATGTAGGCTACACTTGCTGAAGCACTATTTCCCACAATCCAATGCGGAGAGGACTGAGCGAGCGAGCAAGTTTAAACCAGGGATTACTTTACAGCTTTCTTATTTCTGCTTTAACATTTATTTCATGCTAGTTTTACTATTATTCTTTTCAATCATTAATCATTACTTGAATAAAATATTAAAATATTGAGACAATATTATATAGATTAATTTTTAAATTAAATGAAATTATATTAATGAGGTAAATTATATAGGTAGCCTAAAATTATTATTATTTTTTATTAAAATATATTATTTAGGCATTAACTCAATTGAATGTGTTTTACTAATTTGTGGTGTTTTAATAATTTGTGTCATTGTTGTTAACTCGTTAAACTGAGTTTAAAAAGATGATCATTTGGTGGATGATTTAAAAATATTCGTTAATCATCTGTATTTATTCGAATGTAATAATCATGAGGGCGCTCAACGACCACGTCATCTGTGAGTGTGAGAGTTTCTAACAATTTCATTCGACGAAACTACAAAGCTGGCACGGAGGTATATATAATTACAAAATAAAGTCATTATGATTGTTATTGTTGTTAATATTATTTTATAAAGTAACATGTAAGATAAAAGGAGGTGTAACGAAGCCGTCCAGCTCCGACGCAAACGTCAGCGTCCGAATTCACTCACTTCATTTCGTTCACTCCATGCAGATATAGTAGTGCACTCAAATGCTATACACTATATAGGGATTAGTGAATGAGTGAACGAGTGAGCGGTTTCGGACACAGCTAACGACTATCATTTGGACTATTAGGGGCAGCCCTATTTTTTTAGCAATTCAAATGTAAATATTATTATCCACAAAGCCACCAAAAAAAAAAAAGAAATCTGTAAAATAAACTGGAGCTTTAGTCTTTCAACATGAATGTGGATTGAACAGCCTCAGGCTCGGACCGCTGGCTGAACGTCTGATGCATAAATCACACTTAACTGGAAACACTCCAGGATTTGTGAAGTCGTCATCTGATTGGTTGAATTCTACAGGATGTCCGGGAGACATGCGTGTCCCGTTCTTTAACGCTCCCCCTGGAAACAAAGATGCCGTGATGCCAAACCCCCTCATGGAAGAGGAAAGCCGTTAGGGTTGGGCCGATAGACGATGCCATCAACAATATGTGTAAGAGAGTTTTTTTTGCCGTATAAAAACCTTTATAAATGATCTTGATCTGTAACGGGAGCCGTTGTGTTTACAGCTGTGACAACGAGCGCTTATCAGCATCAACCAAATGCTGGATTTTCAAAAGTATGTGACGTACGTAAAGTTTGCGGCATAGACTCTTTAAAATACATCCAAGAGTTTTACACACCGATTGTTATTGTATGGACATCAACGTTACATTTTCACACCCCTAAACATGTAGAAAAAAACTAACTGTGATTGGTTGCTTTACATGTCAGTCAAACGGCATCTGAACGGTGCTTGGCCAATGAAAGCTGCTATGGAGTCCAGACCTTCTGCCATCAATCAGTCTGAAGTTCTGGCTACGTGAGACTAATTGAAGGTGGAGGACAAGGGCTTAGGATTCAAGAACTGTAGGGAGTTCACATCTGTACCAGCAGGCCAGAGATCGCCCACTTCATGGCACTTTGCAGAAAACTGCGTTTTCAACCAATACTCCCTCAGCATCACTTGGGTCACAACATTCTGACAAATGATTAGTTGCATTTCAATGTGCTTTCAGTAACGGCAGGGATGCACTGGGACTAAAAACAGACCTCTGTCAGCCTACTGCAAACTATAGCCTGCTGTATAATCTAGTTCATATTTATAGGGTGACCAAACGCCCTGTTTTCCCAGGACATGTCCTGTTTTCACGTCCTGTCCTGGCCGTCCTGGCTGTTTTTTATAAAGTGATGAAAATGTCCTGGTTTTCATTATTTTTCATTGGGCCATTAAGCGTGTACTTTAAATACACGCTTGCCTTTGCACACAAAACATATGAAACCGGCTTCAGCTTCGCCCTGTCTTGTTATAATCAGCGTGTTCCTCAATCCGCAGCGGCAAGCAGAGAGCACGTCAGAATACAGAGGGCTGTGTGTGTGTGTGTGTGTGTGTTCATCTCAGCCTCATTGGTCTATCACTGCTAATCAATGTCAGAATATTTGAAATGACCAATCAAATCAAAGTAGGCGTACTTTACGCTCACAGAATTTTAGCAGCGTGACTCGACGTTTCAGTTTACGGTCAAGTGCGAGATAAGATGTAAGTAGCTAACAGCGTAAAAAAAAGCCCAAATGTAAATTCACAGATGATTTACAGATAAAATTCCTGTGTTTTCGTTTCGGTCGGGATCCGTGTAAAGCAGAATGCATGAACTGCAAAGCTGGCACGTACGTGTCAGTGTCAAATAAAGGAGCTAGCGACCTAGAAGCCCACATAAAGAAAGTACAGGCTACAAGAGAACATCAGGAGGATTGAAATTGTTTTTTTACTGAAATAGTGTAGCAGTATTTTATTTTAGTAGTAGATTTTTAACCTATGGCCATGAAAAGAAATAGTGTCATGTAAAAGGTGTTAAAAGCTAAACTTTTTTTTTTTTTAATAGTATTCTATTGTTGTGGTCCAAACATTGAATGGAAAGGATGTATTACTTTATGTATTAAAGTACAACAACATAGTTGCAAGGTTGTGAATGCATTTGTCAAGTATTTTTTGATGCATTCACCCCCAACCACGCCCCCACCCCTTAACCACGCCTCCCCAAACCACGCCCCCACCCACCGACCACGCCCCCGTCCTCTTTTCTGAAAACTAAAATATGGTCACCCTAATATTTATTGATTTTTATGATATGTCTGAAATAGCCGTTTTGACATTGCAAAGGCCGCACAATTAAACTGAACCTTAAACAATAAATCTCTGTATACAGTAATGTAAATTTAATCAGCTGGTGTTTTGGTGATTTTCAGTGGATGTATGAAGGCAGTTCTCCTCAAGTTCACGTGTCCCATCAAGAGTAATCTATATTAGGTGAAGTTTATCACATTGAACAAGTTAATATTTACAAATAACAAAAGCACAATACTTCTTTGTCTTTAAAAGAAGTGCTTTGTGCTTTTTCTTTAAAAATAAATGCTCGCTAAAATTCCCCAATGTCTGAAATACACTCATCTGAACTTAAGAACTTTCTCTTTTTAAAATCTTTGCATATGTAGCCTACTTTGTATCTAAATTAGGTTTCAACAGATTTACAAGTCAACCGGGCCCACCTGCTACCAACCAAGAAGAGTTTGAAACAGATACTATTTTCTGCAGCTCGCTGAGGATGTAATAAATCCAGGTTATTATCTGCAGATCGTACACTATGTCCTCTGAGAGATTAACAGGTTGTTGACCACATCTGTACTCCCAGCAGATTCCACATTAGTTTTAATTAGAGATTGCGTAGCTGACTGACAGGCCCGGTTATGCAAACAAGAGCCAAAAAAAATAATAATACTGAGGCACGAGTCAACATCTAAACGATGGCTGAAGTTACTCCAAATTACACATGATATTCATCACACGATTACCATCGACAGCAGAAACCCGACTCTCACTCAGAGCCTCTAATCTCTCCTCATGACATATTGACTCCTCTGCGAGACAAATACACCTGACAATGGACACTTGTCACAAACAAAAGCCAGCTGATCTGCTCTTTATCAGCCACTGTAGAAATCATTTTTCTGCTCTTATGTTGTACAACTCTAGAACTCAATAAATTTGACATCGTAGCACTTCTTGATAGTTTTCCCCATTTAATAAAAAATAAAGCACTAAAAACTAGTCAGTCGATATTATATTTAGGCATCACATTCCAGCCTGGTCTCATAGATAATACGTACATACAGTAGGTATTAAAACGTACATTTGGAAAGATGCCGAAACGTACAATATGAATATATTGACAACACTTAGACATAAACATTATTATGCATTACAGCCTAAAAAAAAAAAGATGAATCTTTCTTTTCTATCATAAAGTAGTTGTATAATTGCCCTTTTACCATTTTAGACACCTTAACCCTCCCCCCAAACCCCAAAATAACCATTTTATAGAGAATAGAAAAATAATATAGCCTATAAAACGCTATGGACATAAATGTGTAGGAAAATTTAAATTCTAGTAACAATATAGCATTAAAAAGATATTTTGAGTCGCTAATCCAACTCCTACCTCTAAACCCACCCATAACCATTCCTTAAAACATATGTACAGTTCAGAAAAAACATAACAGACAGACGTGTAATCACAATCATTTATTTATTGCAAAAATGTCAAAAGCGGTACCAAAAGTGTAGTCCAAATGACAATGGCGGTATAAAACAGTTTTGTATTATGTAGAGAGCAGAATTTAAGTTATTAATCGCTGAAAATCGTATCCCGATCCCCTCCGTAAAGGCGCACGTTTTAAACACACACCGCCCAAACACGGTATGATGCAATCTGTGACGAAGCAGGCGAGAGCCAATGAGCATTTGATATGATTGTCGTAAAACATTGTCATCATAAAGCTTCTTGAGGCGGCAATTTTGGAATTTATAACGACTGCGCTAGGATTTGACGTTTACGGCCACTGCTGAGAATGGAAATGAAGATTGCTGAATAAAGGCTTGAATTTGAGTCTGTTCCTCACAACTGTTTGGATTACAACGCACAAATAAAATTACTTTTGTGAATTTATGTGGCGTTTTGGTTCTCAGTCACAGCATAGGACTAGGCTATACTATATATATATACACTATATGTATATATATATATATATATATATATATATATATATATATATATATACACTGTATATATATAGGCTAGCCTATATCATTCATGGACTAGATTTTAGGCCCTAAATCAAAAGTCTGGCTATTTGAGACTGGTACAACAATACCAACCAATTTTTTCTTTGAACCAAACAACCTGCACTAGTTGAGGCTGGAACACAGTCCTGTTTTAATCAGGAGAGCACTAACACACACAAGAACAGAAGGAAAATCCCAAAGTAAAGATTTTACTTTCGAAAAATATTTTAAGCAATGCATGCAGCTGTTTCAGTTTTCAACACCCTTGTCCAAACAAATTGGTTTACATTAAGCAAATAGCTCCACCTCTCTCTTTGTCACCGAACTTCCGAAAAGAGACAGATCTCCCCCAGCCCTCCCCCCCCCAAAAAAGTAAAGCCACAACCACAAACCGTTTCAATCAGAAGCCATCATGTCAGGCCCAGGCACTTCAAGTGGTTCCCATTGCCTTGTGAGAAAAACATTAAGTTTCCCAAGTGTGGATATACGATGATGTGAAACCTCGAAGAGCACTTAGCAAAACGCCTCTGAATCACAAACTGTTCTCAGTAATGGATCTAACAGCCTATATTCATTGATACCTCCTGTCAGATTATAATGCATTTCTTTTTAATACTGATATTACGCGATTAGAACAGAAAAGAGACTGAACATTAGAGAAAAACAAGACTATTTCAAACGGTTAAGCCATTGGTGAAACATACTATGATTATATAATATAATATTAATTTCATAATATACAACCCCATTTCCAGAAAAGTTGGGACATTTTGTAAAATGCAATAAAATCAAGAATCTGTGATTCGTTCATTCTCTTTAACAGTTATTGAACTGATAAAAGTACAAAGAAAATATTTACAATATTTTCACTGACCAACTATTTTGTAAATATAAATACATTTTGATTTTGATGGCTGCAACACACTCCAAAAAAGTTGGGACAGAGGCATATTTACCACTGTGTCACATCACCTTTCCTTTTAATTACACTTTTTAAATGTTTGGGAATTAAGGATATTAATTGCTGCAGTTTTGCAAGTGGAATTTTAACAACCATACAACCATGGACTTCCCATGAAAGATGTCCTCGTAAAGGCAGTATGTCTCTATAATCCCAATACATCCACATCAGTGGTACCTTCACACACATACAAGTCACCCATGCCGTTTGCACTGATGCCCGCTTATACAGATGTTTGCATTTGCACCTGTTGCTGATAAAAGTCTGGTTGGTCCCTTTCGTCTTTGGGGCTGAGAACTCAATGTCCATTTTTCCCAAAAACAAGCTGAAACATGGACTCATCTGACCACAGCACACATTTCCACTGAGTACATGTGACTGTAATTAACAGAATAGCATGATGGTTTCTCATGCAATGCCATCTGAGGGCTCAAAGGTCACGCACATTCAACAGAGGTCTGCCTTGCCCGACACAGACTGAGATTTATCTGGATTCCCTGAATCTTTTTACAATGTATGGTAGATGATAGAAAGTTTGTAATCTTGATTTTTGAAGTTTTTGACAATTCTCTCATGAAATTTAGCACAAAGTGGTGAGCCTCCATGACCCATCTTTTCTTTGCAAAGACTGAGCAAAGACTGAGACTTTTTCTTTGCAAAGACTGAGGTGGATGGTACTATTATACCCAATCACGACGATATACTCCCCTATTACCAATTCACCTGCTAATTGTGGACGGTTTCAAAACATTTTAACTTGGATATTCTATAATCTTTTGACTTTTATTTTGCCTCTGTCCCAACTTTTTTTGGAGTGTGTTGCAGCCATCAAAATCAAAATGTGTTTTACAGAAAACAATCAAGTTGAAAACATTGGAAATATTTTCTTTGTAAATAGAGGATTAACAAAGCACAGATTCTTGATTTTAACCACTTTGCATTTTTACAAAATGTCCCAACTTTTCTGGAAATGGGGTTTTAATATACTTCACTACGGGTGCTAAATTTACACCTGACTACATTTTACGAAGTAAAATCAAAATGGACCCTTTTGCTCTCATAATTCACTGGTCTTTATGCATGACTCAACCTGCAGTTATTATTTAAAAAAGACTTTTATTCCGCATTCACCAGATCAAACTTGCCAGTAAAAATGTCAACATTTTTACATTTTTAATAAAATCCTCTTCTTTTCAACACTTCTCTCCAACCATGTGACTATATGTCCAGTCGACTTAAGATCCAATCAATTCCAATCAAATGATAACGTCCTCTTGAGTTCTAACTCGAATATTCACTGAACAAAATGCATCAAATTATTAAAGAAGTAAAGGGTCTCGAACAGTTTTTTGTGTCGTGTAATTGATTTCAGTCGATTTGCTAACTTCCGACAGCCATCACTGGATGGATTTAGGCCCCAAAAAACCCCAAAACAATTATTGACAGGAGAGCCGAGAGCTTTTCAGGACTGCAATTTGGATATTCGTCAGGTAGTAGGGACATTTTTGCCGTATAATTCCATGTAAAAAATCTTAAACTAAACAAAGTGTTTTACTACATTAGAATGTGAGCACAATTTCTCTCATCTTATGTAACTGGGGAAGACAGCCTTTATATGACTGCCTCAGCCTGCCTGTCTTGGAGAAATACCTGATTTAATTTAAATTGGCGCCTCCAGGACTGTTCTGCTTAGCGGAGGTGGGCGTAACAGAAGAATATGCCTTATTCAATAAAATCCATCCTGCATGAAATATAAAGGGCGATTGAGAGACGATTTTGGTGGCTTATTACAACCTAGTGCAATCATTCCTCTCTTAACTAATGACCACTGTTATATTAGCTGCAGTCAAATAAACCCAAACCGATTTGAAAAATTAGTTTGCGAATCCGAGTTAATCGATTCTTGAGTCACAGCAGTTCTCGAATCAACAATCACCAACTCATTAAACCGAGTCATGTCCGAGTCAAGCCGAAAACCAATGCGCAATCTGAATAAAAGCTTTTGAGTGCAGATTTTACTGATAGGGCAAAAATAAGTATAAATTTGACTGTATGAGCGTTTTGTCTCATTGTGTTACATCACAATAGCATTTTGAATATTATTATTTTTTTTTTTTAAATTATTTTTAGTTTGAGCTGAATCGGAGCTAAAAACAAACTGGACTTGTACACACTGGGTAACAATAAGCTAATAAAAACATTATTATTATTTTACATTGCTGTAAACAGATCACGTTATAGGATTAATTAGGTTTATTGAAATGAACTGTTCGAAAGAACCGATTCCAGGAGTCGGACTGCACGTAGTTCATTAAACTACATTCGGGGTTTAGCAGTCTAGTAGCATAAAAAAAAACAATATTTAAAAAAAATTACAAGTTCGTATAAGCTGAATGAACTATTTTTATCTTGTGGCATCATCCACCGCAGGTTCAATCAATCACTGGAAAAGTGGATTTCCAGGGCGTCAACCAGGGTTAGGACAGTTGACATGTCTTTCTCAAAAAATCCCACGGTGAATTGAATTGTTTTCAAGATTATTGGCGTTTGAGCACTGCACTAATCAAATGCATCAGGAGCGAGAGATATTATAAAATGCTGTACGTTGAAACAGAGCACAAAAACCGTGGCGCAGAGGACAGTGCTGACATGTATGGATGGATGTCGGAAAACCAAACAAATCAATCAATGCACAGATATGTAAATAACTTTGTTTCATGTGCATCGGATGCTGTTATGACAACATTGACATACTGTATGAAGAAACAGAAAAGTAAGCCTATATCACAACCTAAACTAAACTATTTATATAAATGACAGAGAAAACAACAGGAGTTGTGAATGTTCTTGTAAAGATTGCATACTCTCAAAGACAAACTGAATGAGAAAATCATCTAAAAACTAAGCATGTTATTGAGTTGTATGATCACAAACTCAGCCTTCTTTTTAAAAATCCTTGTTAAACTAAATTCTTGTGTCAGGCATGGTATTGTTATTTGCATTTAATTATAACCTGAAGCATGTTTTCTTGGTCATAAATTTGAATAGCTTTCATAAGCACTTCATGATTTACTCACCATCTTTCTGCAACAAATCAGGGAATTTCTTCGAACATGAGGGAAAAATTAATCCTCACAGGGTGCAGGAGCAAAACTTGATGCAGTGATCCAAGGTGAAGGAAAAAAAAATCAGTGTGGGCAACTTTACCCAAGTAAGTAGACTAAGAAGAAAACTCCAAGGGATTTTCAGCGAGAAATAAAATCGCAGAAGTCTGTGATCAAAAAGAGCGAAGTGCCTGAGATCCGAGAGATGAGCGCTTCCGGTTATTCATTAGACCCAGAGCGAAATCACCGATCCTACTATGACTGAGGTTGAGCTTATGAATAGTAAAGTGCGAAATGACAACGTTGCTTCGTCCACCATCTGTTGGCTCTGATGTTTTGCCTCGTGAGTATTAATTAGATTGTGTCGACGTTGCTTCTTAAACTTCCAATGAAGAACATTTGCTTATGAATGTTAAAAACTAGGCCTTCGCCATAGTAGGAATCCTAATTTTTCAGATCTTGACGGACATTGATGACAGTACGACGGCAAAACGTCTCCTAAACGCGCTAAAGGCGACGATGGTTCACTTTTTCACGGTTTCATTTTTGTCACGAGAATGTTTTGTTTTTTTTGCCCCACCCTTTATGTGTAGGCAATAACTTATTGCTGTAGGCTAGCATATGCACATTTCGACATTTAAATAAAGATAGCATAGTATATGTCTTTTCTCTGTAGCCTACTGTATACAATTAGATTTCAGCTGGCATAGTGTATTCTTTAAAGACTTGAAGTAAAAAGACACGTTCAAATGACACGTTTACATTGTTGCCCTTGTTGTTAGTTTAACGGCTTCTATGGACCTTTTTTCATTTTTTTTAAATATATTTATATTTTATTGATTTTTCTCAATGTATGTACATTTACAACACTATAATTTGTATTATATTTTCATCAAATTACTTGAAACTAGTTAGCCTAACACTGCTGTGAGGGTGTTTGGGAGAGAAGGTGAAGTTGACATCTCTCTTCTGACTGCCGTTATCAATCTCTCTATTATTTTCCTCTTTGGAAAGTTGCCAAAACACTATTGTGGAGTTTTTCTTTCAAATGGGAACACGAAAAATATATTGTAGTCTCCCATTCACCACTATAAAAGTTTACCCAACTATGACGACTTCTGGTTTTAAACCCGGAAACGTGAAAAAAGGATCGGTTGTTCTCATTTATAAGTCGCTTTCTTAGAAGCAACTTGTAGTTTAAAAATCTGACAATAATTTACTTTAAAATCAACATATCCTACCACAGACAACATTTTAATAGATTCTTTTGGATTGCTCACTACAAACTTTTGAACTTGAGTTCTTTAAGGTTTCATAAAATCGTGTACTAGTTGAGTAAAGCAAGTTTGAAGGTTTTAATCAATTTCTCAATAACTTGAAGTTGACTTGTCAGTTCAAAACGTGAGTCACACGCTGTTCAGAGACAGGTCAGCGAAGCCGAATGGCGACACCTAGTGGATTAAATCTCTCTCTGTTTTTTTGGAAATTTTACATTTGTTAAAAAAAAAAAAATAGTGCATGGCTGCCAGAAATTCACTGTTTTGTCTGGTTTTCTTTCACTGTTTTACCCACACATGCATTAAACATCCATTACACTTTTTTGTAGTTTTGTAAAGAAATTTGAGGAAGATCGGGGAGTTAGTAACACGGGGTCAGTTGTAACACACAGTTTGTTTGTTGTTTTATTGAACTAAATAGGTCTAAATATAAGAGGTTTCAACATACAGTCAAGAAAGAATGCTTCAAATGATAGATATTACATTGCCACACACATTCTGAAGGATAAAGAGAGAGAGAGTGAAATAAAAGCAACAAGCAAATATTTTTTCCTTTTTCAAAGGGACACATTCAAGATTTACAGAATTTGGTGAAGCTTATTGGTGACATTACATTATAAAGAATTTCTCCATAAAGTTGAACAAAATTTTCATTTGTTTTGTTATTAATAACATTAAGGACTTTTTAAATCACTCCATCTATTAAGAATAAATTACATTTAGATGCGCATTTTGCAAATTTTTGTTTATGGATGTAATATTTACCATGAAAAAACGTAGAGGTTCACAACATATTCAAACAATTTGCTTCTGTGGGTATAAGAACATAACATCTTTTAGAAATCATTTATAATTAACATTTCTTGGGGAAAATAGAAAATAATTAACATCAGACCAAAAATGTAAAGATAAATGACAGTTGTACAACAAATGAGCCAAGTCTTCCTCGTGTACAGTATAAAAGTGCAATTGTTGCCAATGTCCATCGATTTTGATAAGGAAGCTTGACATGGGTAGATTTTTTGTGAAGTATTTTAAAGTGTACCTCTTTAACTTTATTCAAAATGCAAAATTTATATGGATTTAACCTTGCCTCTTTGGCAAGGTTAAATCACCAATCTGTACATAAAAATAAAAAAAATAAAAAAATCCATCATAGTTCAAAATATTATTTAGAATTGATGTGAGAATCCATCCAGCTTTTTTATGCGATATCCCAAAATTCACATAAAAATAGGTGGAATGCAATGTATCTGGTGACTGAACGAACACACACTCGCACCGAAACGTTTTGTCAGCGCTGCTCTGCTAAAAACTTTGACAACAATGACATTTCTCTCTAGCGAGGTAATAACGGCGCTGATCTTGAAGCAGTTAAACTTAGAGTTTCACTATTAGTAGAGACGCTGTTGCCGAACACTGTTGAGAGACTCGGGTAATTCACACACATGTAATCTCTCTCTCTCTCTCTCTCTCTCTCTCTCTCTCTCTCTCTCTCTCTCTCTCTCTCTCTCTCTCTCTCTCTCTCTCTCTCTCTCGCTGTGTGACTGAACCCTTATGTGACAGGAATACAGTACACACACACACACACACGCACACACGCACACACGCACACACACACACACACACACACACACACACACACACACACACACACACACACACACACACACACACACACACACACACACGCACACACACACAGCAATTGTTTTGTGCTAAGTTTAAAGTTCTAAAAGAAATACAAAAATGTTTTTTGTCTCTTTAAATGGTTTACTTTATTGAAAATGTATTATCCTTGGTTCTTGCATACCAAGAAAATGTATTATCCTAAAGTTCTTGCATACATTAGATAGCATCTTATGTAAAATTTGCACTGCAAAGTTGGTACAGAAGAGCTTCCTAAATGTTACACAGGCTGATTACTTCTGCTCAGTGATGGCATACATGCATTTACACAGCAACTGTAACTGTATACTTTGATACTAGGGCTGAAGTGTGTCAGAGCTGGCATAATTTAGTCTGGCTTTTATGCTGAAAATTACATATTTACACAAAATGTTGAGCAGGCACAGACTCAGAGCAGCTTAACTTGGGTGTGTAAATATGCCTTTATTTTAGCAAATTATCTCTTTGCCACATTTACCCCCCAGATAGTGATACAAATCTCCCCAATAGTGGGGTAGGATGTTACAACGAAACTCTTTGTATCTGACATCAACTCACATAATCTGTAAATGTGTAGTAGTTTTATTCGTAGTAGACAAATGTGGCTATCGTGTATCAAAGTTTGAGAGATCTAGCACAAATAACCACTGAGTTACTGATGCTCCATTAAAAAGTGTTACTCCCACCAATAGGCCCTATATTATCTTCAATAATAATTTTGATTTCACTTTTGAAGCAGAGGCGTATTTTAACATAGTTCAGAAACATGCATTCAGTTGTTTTACCATTAAACCCTGGTAAACTTAAATAATGCCTAAACTATGTATAATATAAAATAAATTACTCCAGTGTTCACAACTGATCTAGTTTTTGGTTTTGCGCTCATGAAGAGTGTGGATTTGCTGAAGGTTCAGACGTCACAGGTGTTTGCTCAGCACCAGACCGTCTGCAGGACACAAACACATGCACACCTAACACTGTGAGTCTGTGTAAACTACAGCACATATGGCGTATGGTTACAGCTTACGTGCATCCATATTTGTTTGAGTATCTTTAATGTTCAACATAATGTTTATCTATCTATCTATCTATCTATCTATCTATCTATCTATCTATCTATCTATCTATCTATCTATCTATCTATCTATCTATCTATCTATCTATCTATCTATCTATCTGTCTGTCTGTCTGTCTGTCTGTCTGTCTATCTATCTGTCTATCCATATATTTATCTATCTGTCTGTCTGTCTGTCTGTCTGTCTGTCTGTCTGTCTGTCTGTCTGTCTGTCTATCTATCTATCTATCTATCTATCTATCTATCTATCTATCTATCTATCTATCTATCTATCTATCTATCTATCTATCTATCTATCTATCTATCTATCTATCCATCTATCCGTCTATCCGTCTGTCCGTCTATCTATCTATCTATCTATCTATCTATCTATCTATCTATCTATCTATCTATCTATCTATCTATCTATCTATCTATCTATCTATCTATCAAGTGCAGTCACTTTCCACTATTTCACAAGAAAGTGAGACTGTTGAGCAAATGTTTGGCCAACAGCTATAATACGGTTTAACAGGCTTTGTGTGTCAAACACAGATTAAGTTATTCATGCAGAAACAGCTTTTCCGACAGCCTGTGGCTGATGTTTAAACGCAAAAAGGGTCGTATTTTTATTCTGTGGGCGGACTGACTGAATGAGGTGGAGCACTTTTACTCCATGACATGGTAGAACATCCATCTAGGACATCACAGAAGGATTGTTTCTAATGGAAAACCACAAAAGAGAGAAAAGTGTCACAGTTCAACAGGTGAGTTTGCACATTATTTGCTGACTGATGAATAATCATAAATCTGAGATAAACTGAACATGCTCCTGATGTAAGTTTTTGTCTTTTCAGATGGAGGATGACAGGGATTGTTTGTTGTCCTCAGATAAGGACACGGGGAAAAGTGGAACTAGCTCAATATCTTCTGCCTCATTTAATTTCATCAATTCCATTATCGGATCCGGAATTATAGGTAATATTTTGTTGTTAATGCTTATACAAAATAATAATATCAATTTAATAAATGCAGACAGGCACTACCAGTCAGAAGTTGAGACGCATTAAATCCAATATATTTTCCTCTTGATCTTAATAACTTGTTGACAAATTGGGTCACTTTTGCCTCAATAAACTCCTAATTACTGCTTATTAGTAAAGTAGTTGTTATGTTTAGGTATTGGGTAGAATTAAGGGATGTAGAATATGGTCATGCAAAATAAGGCATTAATATATACTAATGAACAGCCAATATCCTAGTAATGCTAATAATCAACTTAACAGTGAGAATTGGACCCTAAACTAAAGTGTTACCATAAATTGTATTTATATAGATGTTGTTACAAAGCTAACATTATTAATTGATGAGTTGGAGCATATATAAAAGCCAGCCATACATATATGTGAACTCCTGAAGTGTTTAGAAAGCTACAACGAAACTCTTTGTATTTGACATCAACTCACATAATCTGTAAATGTGTAGTAGTGAGTTGTATTCGTAGTAGACAAATGTGGCTATCGTGTTTCATCAATTCCATTATCGGATCCAGAATTATAGGTAATATTTTGTTGTTAATGCTTATACAAAATAATAATATCAATGTAAGTCTTTATAAGTAATATCAATGTAAGTAATATCAATGTAAGTCTTTATAAGTAATATCAATGTAAGTAATATCAATGTAAGTCTTTCTCATGAAGATGGTTGAAAGCATGTCTAGCAAATAGTTTAGTATCTAAAATATAGAAATTGTGTAAATCTGAAAAAATATAAATCTGATTTGTTTAAAAAAATTCGTCTCTACATAATTCCCATACTTTCGTAGTTTTGACGACTCTTGGTTGACAATTTTTAGATTTTTTTTTATGTCTTGTCTAATTACTTTTAAACAAAGCAGAATATTCCTAATATAGTTAATACAATATCTTTATAAGATATCTAAATCAAAAGCATGCTTAATGGTTTGGATGCATTTATGTTCATTATTTTCTCACATTTGTGCATATTTTAATAGGTCAGTAGAAGTGAGAACTGGCTTAGATTCCACGCGGTACAGGATCATATGACTACTGAACAGCCCCAGTCAGTTCACGTGCTTCTGCTGCAGGAAAAAAAAAAGAAAAAAACATATTTTTTCTGGTTCAATGATGATATAAGGTCCAGAAAAGGTCAGCATTATAATGCTGTATACATTTGAATATATGCATTCTTGGCGGTAGCTATTTCTGTGCTCTATCACCTGCCTTATCAGAGGGGGGAAACAAAACTAGTTAGTCAGCTGATCTTTCCCACTACCCTGTAGAGGAGACTGGGGCTAGTTATCACATTTATGTGAATATTTTCATGTATGGGTTTATTTTAAGTCATCTTTTATGTAGATACAAACCTTGAAATATTTGGCTGCAAAAAATGTGTTCACCAGGTTGTAGTGTTCAACAAGTCCTCCACATCTCTGGTCTCTTGGTTTCATTCATCTAGGTTTGCCATATTCTTTGAGTCAGGCTGGTCTCCCAATGGGTCTTCTGCTGCTTTTTCTGGTTGCCTTCATCACAGGTATGCACTGCAAATGTTCATTCCCTATGGTAAAGTTATGCATCTACATGACAATAATGTGTTTTTGGTTCCACTTTATTTCAATAGTCCTACTAACTATAAGTAACTTTGCAACTACATGTAAACTAACTCTCATTAGAGTATTAGTAGACTGTCAGTAGACTGTTAGGTTATGGTTAGGTGTTAGGGTTCGGTTAGTAGTTGCCAAGTTACTTATAGTCAGTAGAATATCTTTTGGTGGACCATCAAAATAAAGTGTTATCAGATATTAAGCATACAGTCTACTAATACTCTATTGACAGTTAGTTGACATGTAGTTGCAAAGTTACTTACAGTTAGTAGAACGTTTAAAGTGGATTATCGAAATAAAGTGTTACCGTGTTTTTTTTTTAAATACTTGCATGCACTGGTTATAAAGAAAGCCTAGAATAAAGTTGAGGGGATAGTTTGCCTGTGTGTGTGTATATATATATATATATATATATATATATATATATATATATATATATATATATATATATATATATATATATATATATATATATATCATGATTTGATCAGATTTTTTCTTTCTGCAGATTACTCCATCATTCTGCTGGTCAGAGGAGGGAATCTGTCTGGCACTCACAGTTATCAGTCTCTGGTTCAAAGCACATTTGGCCAGATAGGATATTTGATCGTGTCAGCTCTGCAGTTTCTTTACCCATTCATCGGTAATCACAGACATCTGTTCTAATGACCTTTTGTTGTATTTATATTGTGAGGTGAAGTGACATTTAGAAGAATATGATTGCCTTTATTGTGTCCCACATATAGCAATGATCAGCTACAACATCATCACAGGTGATACGCTGACCAAAGTGTTTATGAGAATCCAAGGAGGTGAGCTGGTTATTACATTTACATTTTTAAAGGGGTCATCGGATGCAAAATTCACTTTTATATGGTGTTTGCATATAAATGTGTCTTTGCAGTGTGTGGACACAACCACCATACAATGAAAAAAACCTGTTTAAAGAGACATGCACCAAAACGGGTCACTGTGAACAGAGCTGTTTTTGAGGAGGTAAAAAGGGTGTTGTTTTACACAACCATTGAGGGATTTTAATCAAAGTATGTTACAAACTTTACACGAAGACCCTAAAGAATCATACCAACTTGTGGAAATGGGCACCCGATGGCATAGCATTCCTCATACATGTGCCTTATAGGCATGAATAGGCATTATTGACATGCAAATGTGGATGATTTTGTGTTAATATCTCAGGTTTTTATAGCAACTGTTATTCTGCTTGATTTTAATTAGTGCTCTTTTTTGACTCTGAAAGTTACAGTTTGTTTTCATAGTATAATAAAAGCATGATAAATTCATCTTGGCTCTAAATGTCTTGTGTCCGTGTTTTGAGAGGACACCTCCAAAAAATAGTCTCAGTTTTTCCTCTGTGAACGCATTGATAAAAGCAGAAACTTGACTTTTGTTTTTGTGCTCTTTGTTTTTTCCAGTTGGTCCCGGAAACATTCTTACAGAGAGACATTTTGTAATTCTGATGTCCACTCTTCTATTCACACTGCCCCTGTCTCTCTATAAAGATATAGCAAAGCTGGGAAAGGTTGAGTATTACCAACTATTCACTGTGCTCTTTTTTTTATATACTGTATAATCACTTGTGATCTGTAGCTTTAAGGAATATTTCACCCAAATATCTGTCATTCGCCTGTTATTTACTCTCTCATGTCTTTTCAGACCTGTATGTTGTTGTATTTCTGTGGAACACAAAAGGACAATTTTTTCATACAACAGCATTTCATAGTGACCATGTCTGATTACCTACGTCAGGCTCTAAAATGGACAAAAAAGCACAATTATATATAGTTTTATAAGAATAGTCCATATGACCCGTGTGCTACATTCTGATGTATTTGAAGCCAGGGCATTGTTGTGTGCCACAGAAAAACATCATAGGATATTTTTTGGTGAACTATTCCTTTAAAGGGTTAGTTCACCCAAAAATGAAAATTATGTAATTAATTACTCACTCTCATGTCGTTCGTTTAATTGTTTTTGGTGAAATTGGAGAGCTTTCTGTCCCTCCATTGACAACCTATGCAACTACCACTTTCAAAAAAACATAATTTACCACTTTATTTACACAACATTAATCTTCAACGCATGTTCACGCAACAACGTCTGCTCTCACATCATGCAACATGTGCCGTGGTGCACTGGTGAAGACGCGTTGGAGATTAATATTTTGTAATGAAAGTGCTAAATTGTTTTGTTTTTTTCTTTCAAACAAAGCACTTGTGTCTCATGGGTTACTTTAATGATGACTTTGCTACCTTTCTGGGGCTTGAAAGTGGTAGTTGCATAGCTCTCAATGGAGGGACAGAAAGCTCTCAGATTTTATTAAAAAGATCTTCATTTGTGTTCTGTATATTTGAAAGTCTTACAGGAAAGTTTTACAGAATTTAAATCTTAAAATTGACAATAATGAACTCTCTCCCTGCTCTTTTCCAGGTATCTTTATTGTCCATGCTCTTGACTTTTGCCATCCTCATCACAGTGGTCGTGAGAGCCGCGACACTAGGACCACAGATGTATAAAATCCCTCTTCCCGTCTGTGTGCATTCATTCACAGCGTCCACCATATGCTCATGTTTGCTGACCGCAGCTCAGGATAATGATTTACCCTTTTAAACACACATTTCTCTGAGAAAGGATCTCAATGCGCTCCATTCATTGGGTTTATTTAATTTTTTTATTTGATTTTCCATCATATTTTGGCCTTTGTGTAACAAGGCATATAGTGACACGCTCCAGTGAAACAATACACATATGTTTTGTGATGCTTCCCTAACCCGTGTGAACCTATAGCGGATGATGAAACAGCCAAAAAAATCACTATAATACTGTTTTCTAGTATTATTATAGAGACTTGGGAATATGACTCTCTTGATTATTTTTGGCATGCTAAAAAATAACTATTCAAACCCCCCTAGCAGCATGGCAGTGACTTTTGCATGGGCATGCACAAACATTAAAACTTATTTATACAATTAATTCCTAGCTTTATGTGTTTACGTACATTTTTTTTTTTTGTCCACAGACCTGCGTCAGATGATGCATGGGTGTTTGCACGGTGGAATGCAATTCAGGCAGTTGCTGTCATGTCTTTTGGTGAGGTTTTACTTCCAGTGATATACACTTTTCTCCATCAGTGTGTGTCAGAGATGAGCATTCTCCAAATACAATAACGTTTTCAATTGAAAAACTTTTCAGCTTTTATCTGCCACCACAACAGCTTTATGATCTACGGGTCACTGCAGGAGCCCACGTTGAGCAACTGGTCTCTTGTCACGCATGTATCTGTGGGCTCAGCTGTACTGGTCAGTGCTGTCTTTGCAGCTGCAGGTTATGCAACTTTTACTGGTTATACACAAGGTAAATTATTGTAAATCAATATCTGCACCTATTACTTTGATAAATCTGTGTTATACGGTACACAATGCACTGTAAGAACCTGAACACGATTACATGTTTTCCTGTTGTGTTTCTCGTCCAAGGTGATATATTTGAGAACTACTGCAGGAATGATAACTTGGCTACATTCGGTCGGTTCTGCTACGGTGTCAGTATAATCACCACGTTCCCTCTGGAGTGCTTCGTAACCCGTGAGGTGAGATAATTGAAGCTTTTTATATGGGTGAATCTTCAGCTAGGGGAACTTTTGACTACTTGACTACAAAAATTCTTAATGTTAAAACATTTATCACGTCCTGAAGGGAAGATCTGACCATGGCCTTTGTTGTAAACTCAGAATCGAAGACTTGGTTGTTTCTTCAGCAGGATTGTTTATTGAAAACACGAGCTGTCGGTAGCTGCAGTCACCAAGTCTGAATCAGTGAGATGTTCTCTTACAGTTTATATACATTTTAGAGGCAGGAACCAAAAAGACAGGTTTAGGAACCGGTTCTAGACTGAGAGTGCTGCCCACCCTAATTCACTCAGCATATCTATTCAAATGCTGAGACCCGAGTACAGGACTGGCAGGACTCTCTTGTTAAAACACAAAATCCGAGAGCCTATTAAGAGTTTCAGTAAAACAGGACTGACCGGAGTCTTTTGCTAGAAAACTCTGCTAATAATAATTTATAAACCTAAATTAAACATTTTAATAAATTTGGAATCCCACACCTTGATCAACCTTCAAGTTGATTTTCCATCATAACCAAATATATATTGTTCTCTACATTACTTGTGATGGGAATGACATCAGTATTGGGAACAGTGATTCTTTGACGAAATACATTTTTAAAAAAGTACAATTTATAAAGATAAATACCAAACTAATTGAATGTTCGTAGCAGGGTTATTATAGTTAACTGAAACTAAAACTATAAAACCTAAAAAAAACCTAAAACCATAAAATACAATAAAAATTAAGTGACAATTTTATTTCACTACATATACATATCAGTTAGTTTATTTATTATTTTTAGTATATTTTCATTCAGTTTAATCTGATGTAGTTGATTGTAAAAAACAACAATATAAAATTACAAAAAACAACAAAAAGTACTAAAACTTTAACTAAAAATTTTATGAAAATGGAACATAATTAAAAACGAATTCAAAAAAGTCTAAAAAATATAATAGTATCTCAGTTACACAAAAATAACACTTGTTCTTATGACAATTTTTTTTATAGTATTCTGATTTTAACAATTTTTATAATTCATTAAAAAAGGAAAGTTAAAAAGCATTTAAAATCATTATTTGCAACACATTGTCAAAGTCTTTAGACTTTCCAGAGCTTTCTGTATGACATTACAGTCATCCTGACTCTTTAATGGCCGCATGCAATGTTTAAAATTCGTTTTAAAGTGCGACATACTTAATTTGATTGTTTTAGAATTTGTCTAACTTTAAATTTTGTACTTTCTTGATGGTGTCCAGGTGATCTCCAATGTCTTTTTTAAAGGAGAACTCAGTAACACTGCCCATTTCATCATTACCTTGGTGATCATATCAGCAGCGACTGCCATATCCCTCTCTTACGACTGTCTGGGTATTGTACTGGAAGTAAATGTGAGATTTCCTGTTAATTCATTAACAACAAGATATGTGGTTAGCAACAGTAGTTGATGTTGCTGGTCAGTCACATTCAGAGATGTCTGTAAATGTTTTTCAGGGTGTTTTGAGTGCTATACCTCTCATGTTCATCTTCCCCGCCGCCTGCTTTCTGAAGCTCTCGGATGACCGCTGGTTTCGTGGGGAAAACCTCATTCCCAGCATCATCCTGGCAGCGGGTGTTTGTGTAATGATAATCGGCTTAGTCATGATGGTGCTCTTCCCTCAGGACTGTTCACACGGAGCAGAGATGTTCTACTGTACCGTCTCCAACACCTCAGATCCCAGCACCACTTCACCCAGTGTGCTGCAGTTTATTAACACCACACAGAACGCCAGCACTTTCTGACTGAAATCAATTTTACTGGAATCTTATTAGATGCTGTTTTCTAGTGATATATTGTTGGTACAATTGTTGTATTAAAGAAATTACATCATAACAAGGCTACACAATATATATGTTTTCAATGCAGGTCTACCTTCTTGCATACCCACCACTAATTTTAAGTTGCATATGTTCTTTGAACCCACACAGTAGCTTTACTATAAGGAGCAGACCCAAATTTAAGTTTATCCACTGATAATCTTTCCCTCTTTGAACTTTACCTGAACGTTAGGGTCAGTTTGAATTAATGCAATGGAGAAAGAAATTAAGGCCTACACTGCTTAAATCAATCGGTTTTATAAACACTGTAAAAGACAAAACAAGAACAGAAAAGCTGCATATTTGCAAGTTATGTGGAGGTGTGTATTGATTTCAGTCATTATAATGTCGTTGAATTGATTTTTATTACATTCTTTTTTAAATGTTTTATTATTATTTTAAAGGAATGGTTCACCCAAAAATGAAAATTCTGTCATCTTTTCCTCACCCTCATGTTGTTTTATAACTGTATGAGATTATTTGTTTTGTTGAACACAGAAATAATATATTTTAAAGGATGTTGGCAACGAAAAAGTTGCTGGTCCCTATTGACTTCCACATTATGAAAACAAAATACTGTGGAAGACAATAGAGACCAGAAACTGTTTGGTTACCAACATTCTTCAAAATAGGCTATCTTCTTTTGCGTAACAGTACAAAGAAACTCACAGGTTTAAAACAACATTTTTTTTGTGGATTGGATATGAAACGCTAGGCCTATGAAATTAGTCTCAAGACAAAATATTAGGCTACTCAATATATTCAAAACATATTTAAGCTGTCTCCTCAGGATGTTATGGATGGTGACTTTTAGAAAAAGAAAATCCTCCCGTGATGTTTGTCTGTAGCCTAGTGTTTAATTGAATTGGTCAAATAATCTAGTTAGTGTGTGGGAAGTGTGGTGTGCTTTGGTTAACCGGAGATACACGAAACTTGACTCGCAAACAAAATGACTTGAAATTCAAGGAATTAAATCGAGACTTCATGTCGACCCCAATTTCGCTACTTTGTGAATAGTACGTAAACATATCAATATTTCCTCAGAATAGCACGACACTCCAAACGGAGTCTGTCGTGTATTTTGACGAACTCTTTGCTTATAAACTCCTGTATTCTACATAAATGCTTGCTTAAACACAATGACAACACTTGAATTAATCTGAAAAATATTGACCCTTTTCAAATTTCCGGTTTTCTCAGAAGCGGAAGTTGTGAATGAGAGACTAAATTAATATACTTTTCGTGTTCCCATTTGCTGAAATAGCAAAAGAAAAACTCCACAATAGTGTTTTCACAATTTAAAATAAAAAATAAAAATAACGGCAGTAGAAGACAGAAAGACGTCAATAATTTGACTGTCACTCCCACAGACGCTGTATAAGAAACACCCTCACAGCAGCGTTAACTAGGCCAAGTCATTTGATGCAAAGGTAATATATAATACAAAGTATAAAGTTATAGATGTATATACATTAAAAAAAATATATATATAAATAACTGCAGGATTTACGATGCTGATGACCGTTAAAACACGTCATCACAGTCTGGAAAAAGGCCCACGCTAAAAGCACGAGGCCACTTTTTTTTTTTAGTCTTCTTAACAAAATACCCAGAATATCTCTATTGTTTTATGAAAGATTTCTCATTGGATATTCTTCAGAAACTCTCCTTAGATGTATGAGCATAACTTACGTCTTTTAAACGACATGAAGGTGAGTAAATAATGACAAATTTAAATTTGGTGAAGGCGTCTGAAAAATAAGTACTACAGCAGTTCTATCACTAGATGTCGCTATTTTACCAGTTTTGGTTCGCCACGTCAAGTGTACTAGCCCATCCAAAATCCCCCATGACCAAAATGTAGCCTGCTTAATGATCATCCTTTATTTGTACACCATTGGCATGTCAATCAACATTTTACTAATAAATCATAATGATTTATATATTAATCATGCAGCGTTTGAGAAGACTGTGGAAGGCTCGCCTCAAACAAACTTTAATCTCCCGCATGGCATTACTGTAACGTTACAGGATTAGAGCACATTCACTGCTTTGTTGTGAGTTTTCTTGTTGGGGGCGACATGTAAATGTGTAAATCCGGAGTGTGACCAGTCGATTAATCTAGCGTGAAGATGAGAGCGACTGTAACTCATCGTGTCATGACTTGAATATGCGAAGCTGCCGTCTTCACTCGGTTAAATAGGAACAGAGGAGCGTCTGTTGACAGGGGGAGGACTCTGGAAAATATGGTGGGAGTTGCAGAATTTTAAGGGGGTAACGGGACAGAAGTGATGCAGGGACCAAGAAGGAGTGCTTTAAGTCAGCAGAAACGCTCCAAAACGTGGTGAAGTTGTTGTTGATGATGGTGTTTTGACGAGACTGATGACAGTTGACAGGCGAAAGAAACTTCAACGGCGATCAAGGTAACGTTACGTTCAATGCGTCATTCTCATTCAAACTATTATGACCGTTTTATTCATGAACCACAAAATGAATTATGAAAATTGCTTCCTAGTGATGACTTACTGTTAAGTTTATTTTTTGTTTTGATAGTAAAAAAAAGTATGTTGAGACGGGATTCGAACTTGTGTGGTCTTAAACACAATCACACCGGCTAATTTGTTAAAAAACGAATTCGTTTTTTCAACCATTTTTAGAGGTATTTTTTATGAAATAGTTTTATTGTAGTTTTTTTTTTTTTTATCATTATAGTTTTTTTCCTCCCCGAAAAACTATTGTGGGTCTTTGAATTGCATGATGGTATTTTTGACATTTTTGACAGCCAGCAAAAGCGCACTGTTTCCCCCTGCCTGTTGAATACAAAATTAGTTCTCAAAATGTTATTTTCCATAAGACAAAACTGCAGGGGAATCACTGGCTGTCTTATTAGTTAATTTGCAAGGTTTTGCTTAAATAATACTATTATGTTGAGGGTTGAGGTGGGATTCGAACCCTAGTCACGTTTGAACCACATCTCTAGACTAATAATGTTTGCTTGCTTGCTAAATAAAAGTGGCTTTCTTTGTGACAGCCAGTAAAGATCCTTCCTCCCTGGGAACACACCTCTACACACCCTTCTGAAATAAAAAAATAAAACTTCCTTAGCTGGTTTGCTGGTCCTGAGTGGTTTAAGCTGGTCTTCCAGGTTGACCATCTTAAAAGTGGCCCTTCTTAACCCAGCCCATAGACCAGCCTTGTTGGGAGAGCAGCAAACCAGCTAGTCTGGTGTAAAATGAAGATGTTTGTTTTTTCAACAAGGGAACCATGCCCACTATTGACTATTTGGCATGAAGAACCACCTTCTGCAAAACTGACTCGTCGAGTTTAACCTCTTAATCTGTCAGCACTCCCTTTATAGTCACTCTGCCACGAGTGAGTAGTGTTTGCTCTCTGTTCTTCAGTGCCAGGGGTTTCAGAGCCATGCAGGCAGGGATGGATGGCAACGCGCACAGCCGACCGCCTGACCGAAGGTACACCGTAAGCACTAAAAGATTTACTCCTTAACTCTGGGTTTGATCTGTTTAGAGTAGTTGGACTGAAGTATGTCTTGAACTTTGAATATGCTTGTTTGTCTCGAAATCTTCAATTTTATAACTTATTTCCATTATTACAATGCTTAGCAATCAGTTTAGGTTAAGAGGTTCCTTTAAAGTTTTGACATACAGATTTTTAATGTTATCAAATATGTTTGTGCTGTTGTTTTCCCATCAACATGATGATGTCACTTCCTTGAGGATGATGTCGTCAACTAGCTTTTGTTAGTAAAAGATATTCTGCGGATAGAATTGTGAAGACACAGGAAGAACTATAAATTGAGTAACGATTGAAACATTTGCAATGCATTACAAGCATTGTAGAAATTATCCAGTTGTACAGTAAGTGTGGATATTTGAGTCTGTAGGAAAGTGTCATGAAAGGTTGTAATATTAATGCATGTGTGTTTGTTCTGCCATATTGTGGATTTAAAGATGTGGAGTGAGGAGAATAGGGGAAAAAAGTTAGTACTTTAAAAAAAAAAAAAAGTTTTTCCAGTTTTCAAGCCGTTTATTGCACATGCATAATGTGAGTTCTGGAATATGCGATTTTATGTACAGTAGCTGGAAATAAATGTATGAATGCAATGCATTGGGCAGGATTGACATTTGTGTCATCTGTCACTGTAGACTGTTTATGAGTGAAGATTTAGACATTGTGTGCTTGTTTACAAGACAGTCTGACTGTAATTAAAGTCTCTGTTGTCGCAAGCATTGCCTCGACCTTTGACCTGGGTGCATTTCCTGCCTGCAGAGCAGAGCTGAGAAACGCTCTTGGACACATGTGGAGGTCATGGGAAATGAACTTTAGGGGAGGGGGAGTCTCTGCAAAATCTCTGGCAAAATTCTCCTGGTTAATTTCTTTGCTGGGGAAATGAGGATGTAATTGCATTTGTTACTTTACTGGACAAGAGTCATCGAGCGAAGAACGGGGTCTACAGTTTTCATTTCCCTCCTAGATAAGACGGGAGATTACAGGAAAAATGGTTGCTGCGTTCAATGTGAGGCTTGTTAATTTGACCTTAGAGCCAATTGTACTTATCTGGTGTAATAATCCATGTCTGTGGGGGCAATACTACAGTCTCAGAAACAGACTAGGAAATTTAAAATACACAAACCAGACACAGAACTGGTCTTTGAAAACCACATGAGGCCGATTAGCCGTCTGTATCATGAGTGAGGAGATCTGGATGTTGATCTTTATTAACACACTTTGGACTTTAAGACTTTGGAAATTTGTGCTCCATGGGTTCAGATTTTGCTAGCAAAGGATGATGTCAGCTGAGAACTTTCCAATGGCTGGAAGCGTTTTCTATGAAATCGGAGAGATATTTTCCAGCACGTTCTCATAACTCTCTTTTTCTGCATTATTATATCTCTCTCACACACACACACACACACACACACACACATGCTACCTCTCCCACGATGCTATGAGCACATCCCTGTGTTATTGTGATTTTAATCAGAGGCGTGTCTGATATTTTTAAGGCTTTTTTATAAGAGTCTTTTGAGCGTCGCACAAGTGCTTTGATTTTGCAACCAGGATCATTTGATTAGTGCTGTCGGTGGGGTTTACAGCGGGAAAGTTTTGTTGTGTTAAACAGCGTGACTCTTAAAGGGATACTTCACCGATTAGCATTAAGCTTTGTATCAGTAGAAACCCGGTAGTATTTTCGAATGACCGTGCTTCCCTCCCTCATGTCACCCTGAGACGCAGGTCGTCTTCAAAATCACTGGTAGCCCCTCGGGCAGGCACTCTTCAGATTTTGGTAACCCGAAATTAATTTTACTAGCCCAAATAAAAAGACAATTTTTAATGTAGAAAATTGGTTAGGAGTCAAAATATGAATCAAAAACTTTTTCAAAACTCAAATTCACTATTAACTAATTTCATTAAAATGCAGATGGCAGGGTTTTATCATCACTGAGGTCCCGAATGTGAGGTAGGCTAGTTAGGGGGGTTCGGGGGCTCCTCCGAGAAAATTGTGGTTTCTCTGATCTACATATACGCATTTTAAGATGTTATGAAGGCCAAAAAAATTGGATAACAAAGCTTTAAAACCATGTCACGCAGCTGATTATTTTTCTCTCCTCACCAGCATCACACTCTTTTTCTCTTTGTTTTTGTCTCTTCCCCTCCTAAATCTGAGCTTTGACTGATATTGGCTTTTCATTTTTGTCTGTCAGTGAAGAAAGTAAACATAGGGTCAACTGATAGGTTGATTTATGAATCATTTTCCCAGACGCGTTCATTTACTGAAAGCTACTAGGAAAGCTAGGAATGAAGAAGACGTGCTGAATCTGATTATAACAAGACTGAAGCAAACACTATTTCAGATAGCCCGTCGAGCAGGCCGGTTATGCATTTTGGTAGCCCGACTGGAAAACACAATAGCCCCGGGACGTCGGGCTAGCGATTTTGCGAGCCCTGAGACGAGAGATTTCTGTATTGTGTGTCTGGAAAAAAACCTCAGATGACACAAAAATCGTCATTTATCGTCATCAGAGGCTTTTTTGTCCAGAGGCGAGAGACTACAGCCAGTAGGAGGAGCTCGTTCCGCATGTGTTCAACCCGCCCATAGGGGGATCTCACGATAAAACGGCGTCTTATCAGTTTCGAGTCGACTAGTAGCCTAGCTGTATCATTTCTTCCGATTCGGCCCTCTGTAACCGGGAGGCGTGGCTTGGGAGTGGCCTCGTAGGGCAGCGAAGCAAGTGCATTCTGGGAGTTGTTGTCTTTCATCCACATGAGCCAAAAATACATTTTCAGGCTTTTCTCAGTCTAGAAGGCACCAACTTCTAAAATAATTTCACATATCTACTACATAAATGACCCAATTCAAATACACATTCATCTTTCCAGTGGTGAAATATCCCTTTAACCGCACAGAAGTTGTTGTGTAATTCGGGAGCAGGATTCGGGTTTCTCTGGCACTGCAGGGCATCAGGCCATCAACCGTCTTATATCAGTGGTGCAACTCTGTTTGTAAATTCAAAATTCCCAGCCTTTTGCCAAGTTACACAATTGATTTACACTGTTTTCACGTGAGGTTTGAAAATTTGGTCCAAAAAACATGAGTTTGATTTCACTCTATTCCTCTGCAGGTCTCTTTGCACGTTGTATTTCAATCGCAATCTCCATTTGAAACCATGAAACACAACCAGTGTAGTCTGATTCATGAATGCATGATTTAAAAAAATAAATAAATACCAATACTCTACCAATTTGAAACTGATCTAATCTTGTTTATACCTTAAACCTGGCATAGTGTACTATGAATATTGTTGGTTCCTACAGCAAGCAATAGCCATCATTTCAATGTCTAGGTTAACTATAGACCCGATATAGTCTGACCATAAGTAACCCATTTTTAGCCAAAATAACGTTGAATTTGGTTACGTATCATTTTGCCAAAATAACTTGCAAGATGTATGATATTCCATCATGTAGCCTAAGCAAAGTTAACACTGATTACAAGGTGTAGACGCGTAGTCTGTGTGTCTATTCTTGGGCTATTGTTAGACATCTATTAAATTTTCACTGACAGCCCAAATTTTGCCTTGTTTTAGCCTAGACGTCAGAGCTGTGTTTTTTGACGGCTATTAGACGTCTTTTAAACGCAAAATTGCTTGCTGGGAAAGACGATGAAAAAGACGTCTGATAAATGAATAAATGTAATGTAATTAAACACTGCCTAAGCAATGAGATGGTATTTGTATGTAAGAATTAAGACTTTACAACTGACAAATACTCAAATGAATCAGAATTGAATTCAAACTAATTGAAATTGAATCAAATTGAATCAAGAGCTTTTGTATCTGAATCTAAGGCTCTGTTCACACTCTCAGTCCAAATCTGATTATTTGTGTATCCGCTTGGAATCTGATCTAAAATTATTGACTGTCCACGTTGTACATCGCAACTGTTCAGATTTGATTTATGTGTCCCATGCTGCTCTTTAGTTTTCAAGAATATCTGGATTGGCTTCTATGCCAAAACCAACAACAACAGCCGCAGCATGGAGGGATTTGCAAAACAGATGTTGTCTTATGTGCAACATGACGATGTGTGCCCTGGACTACTGCGTCGTCTGAGGCAGCGGCAGAAACGTAGGAGGCTGATATGAGCGGCTTTATTCCATGCCGTCGTCTCTGCCGGTTTCAAAACATTGCCATTACCATTTTCAGAAACCTTGTTTCTGCAGTGACTTTCAGCATGTTTCCTATAACAACGTCTGATGTTTACGTTTTACATGCCGTGAGAAAGTCACAAAAAACACGTGAAATCTGATCAGAGCAATCAGACTGAAACGGATATCCAGAAATGTGATTCGAATAGGATTTCAAACCACATATGAATGTAACTCGAAACTGATTTGTAAAAATCGCATTTCATGTGATTTTTGTTGTTGTTGCTGTTCACACTTGTTAAATCTGATCGGACTTCAGTCGTATTTGGACTGACAGTCTGAACGTAGCCTAATTGAATTGGGAAATCTGAATTGATTACCAGTCCTACTTAATCGCAGTAAATGCATGTCATAAACAAAGTAATTTTCTGTGTTTGTTTATGAAATATTGTAGCTAATTTGACAACGCTTCCAGCTACCAATGCAAGTGTTGCACTTTCACATCCATGCCTCACATTTGATAATATTTAAATCTGTTTTGCCGATTTCCTCCCCCAAAAAAATGCAGATAATACGGGCCTGCTAATAACGTACAGTGACTGCAGATGTGCCTGCGTTTAGCAATGGTTTCATATTCTGGAAGCTTGGAATGGTAAAAGAAGAGACTGACAAATGAGGGGATTTTAAGTTTGATCTCTGCAAATATGAAAGCAAGATGTGGAACTTCGCAGGTGTTGGCAGGACTCTATTGTGTGCTGCTGCAGTTTGGCTTCTTTTACTCTTGACATCTGTTCTTGGAATTCAAAGCTGGACGAACAGCTTCGGTGTTGAGAATAACTGCGGGAATGTTTACTCGCTTATGATGTCATCTTGTGAGATCGGTAGTAATTTCCACATGATCAACACAGACACTTCTACCTCAGTGCAGCACGGACCAGGCCTTGACAACAAAGTGTCACCTTAGGGAAGCACTTGAGTGTTGTTGCAGATGTTTCCATACTTTCTCACACTCCAGCTTTCCCTCTGCATACACTCATATACTGTACTAACACACACACAGCTGTTATATGCAATCCGCTGTTGAAAAGCTACAGTATAAGAACAGTGATGTACTGTTGGCTTGATAACAAACTTCTGGAAACCACCCAGGATAGCCTACAATCCACTTAGCAACACCCTAGATACCATCAGAGCATCCCATCCAGAATAGGAAACCTCTGGAAACCAGTCAGAACACCATAGCAACTGCCTTACAACACTTTCTTGTATAGCCGATGCATTGATCAAACGTCTAACGATACAATGTATCGATGCCACATGTAAAATATCGATATTAGGTACCTTTTTGACACTCTAAAAAAACTGTGTTTTTTTTTGTAAATGTCCCAATTGGGGAGAGGGTGTGCAATTTTCCAGGAGTTTAAAGGGGTGGTTGATTATGATTTCACTTTTCTAACTTTAGTTAGTGTGTAATGTTGCTGTTTGAGCATAAACAACATCTGCAAAGTTACAACGCTCAAAGTTCAAAGCAAAGGGAGATATTTGCTTTTAAAGGGGGGGTGAATTGCTGTTTCATGCATACTGAGTTTTTTACACTGTTAAAGAGTTGGATTCCCATGCTAAACATGGACAAAGTTTCAAAAGTTAAGTTGTACGTTTGAAGGAGTATTTTTGTTCCAAAAATTGTCCTTCCGGTTTGTCACAAGTTTCGGGAAGTTTTTTTCGAGTATGGCTCTCTCTGACGTAAGAGAGGGCGGAATTTCCTTATATGGGTCCAAAGGGCACTTCTATCGGAAGAGCGCGGGCGCGCGCGCAATCGTAGATCAGAGCAAGAGAGCGGAAAGCAGTTCGCCCATCATCACAGCGCCAAAGCCCAGTTCGATGCCGGATTTGCAGATCGTCTAATACTTAAGGATGCAGTCCCAATGATAAAGGTTCACGGTCGTGCGTTGGAACCGTGAGTAAAACTGCTTGTCTGCTTCAAATGTCTGTGTGTTGTTAGCTATCGGCGCGTAAGCACAGACCACACGGCACGCCTCCAGCCGCTCGGTTTTTTCCGGAAAGACTCGGAACTGCCTATCTTTCTTTTATAAATATAATAAAACTAAAGACTTTTTGGAGATATGAAGGATGCAGTACTACTCTATAGGTACTCAAGATTAACATGAGATTGACTGAAAATGAGTGTTTCACCCCCCCTTTAAAGAAATTGCTTTTTTAGGACTACAACAAACGGCTGGTAGAGACTACACGACATTCCTCCCTAAAATTTGCATAAACCCCGCCCCCGGAACATGATTTATAGATTATCAAGACAGAATATGCTAATCAATGACTAGAAGATAACTACACATAAGCTACATAAATTCATCAGCTAACCATTCAGAAATGTCCTGTTGCTTCTACATGGTGTCACTTCTTGAGTCTCTCCATCATTGTCTGACTCCGGTTTGAACATGAAAGGCTAAAAGTTTTTGAAATTTTCAGTGCCTGTCTGTGTGAGTGCAAGCTGTTGAAGCTCCGCCCCCTGTGCCGGGAGCAGCAGCTCATTTGCATTTAAAGGAACAGACAAAAAAACGGTGCATTTTTGCTCTCCCACAAAAAGTGACAATTTTAACATGCTATATAAAAATATCTGTGGGGTATTTTGAGCTAAAACTTCACATACACACTCTGTGGACATCAGAGACTTATTTTACATCTTGTGAAAAGGGCATTATACCACCCCTTTAATTAAACGTTCATCTTATATATTTTGGTTGCATTTGTGAGTTAATAAAAATGTAACTGGTTGTGTAAACTTGGCACATAATATCTAAATATCGATAGATCAATCGATATAGCCCTGAATCGAATCGAAACGTAATCTTATCGCATAATTTTTTGAGATATCAGCAAATATCGTATCTCTGACTGAGAGAATCGATATAATATCGTGATGAATTGTCTGATTTAAACTCCTAGTATGGCTGTCTACGTTCATTGAATATTTGTCTGAGACTAAGTTGTCTGGATTAGTGATTTGAACTTTGAAGTTGTTTTTGTCTTATTAACACTTTGCAGGATATGAAAGGTTTCAGGTTGGGTGTTTTCTCAATAGAATCAACAGAATGATTAATAGTCCAGCATTTAACATGTCCTGTTTACCGTGTAAGGTTTGGTTTTAAGAGACAACTCCCTAAAACACTTTTACAACAATGGCTAGTCTGGAAAATGTAGACATCTACAGCCTGAGGCAATTTGAAGCTAAAGTGACTCTTTACGTTTGATATCACATGTCAAAAGGGATAGTTCTCTTTCTCATATTGAATACCAGAAAATTAAAGTTTGGTTATCATTTACTCGCCTTCATGTTGCTCAAAATGTGCATGTATAGAAGAATGCATTGTGTTTGTTTGTATATGGAAACATGCATTCGGATAGGAGACTTAGTCCTGAAGAAAAAAAGCACAGGTGTGTATATGGGCTATTTTATTTTATTTTTGTTATGATGTATGTTGACATATTTGAATTCTTGAGTAAACTATCCCTTTAAATATAGTACACGTGAGTTGTAGCATAGTAGAATCATTAAATACTTGCTTAATTTGCTTACTTGAGTATATCATCTTATGGCGACAAGCCTAGCAGAATGAACACAATGGCTCTGTTCAAAAACCTTACTGTCTACTGCCTATTTAGGGAGCACCCTATCTGAAATGCAATCTCGTGGTTGCTGATTTGGAACGCCTTACATAGGCAGCCTAAATGTGTTGCATAAAAATACATTGCCATTTAAAAGTTTGGGGTCAGTAAGATTTTAATTATTTTTTTAGTGACATGAATACTTTTATCCCCCAGCAAGGATGCATTAAATTCTTCACTTTTAAATTGAAAGTGACAGTAAAGACATGAATAATTTTATAAAAGGTTTCTATTTCAAATAAATGCTGTTCTTTTGAACTTTCTATTCATATAAGAATTCTGAAAAAATCATCACAGTTTCCACAAAAAACTGTTTTCAACAAATAATATAATAAATGATTTTTGAGCAGAAAATTTGCATATTAGAATGATTTCTGAAGGATCATGTGACACTGAAGACTGGAGTAATGATGCTGTAAATTCAGCTTTGATCACAGGAATGAATTACATTTTAAAATATATTCAAATAGAGAAATGGTATTTGAAATGGTAATAATATTTTACAATTTTACTGTTTTTAATGTATTGATAATTAAATAAATGCAGCCTTGGTGAACATAAGAGACTTCTTTCAAAAATATATATAGGCCTATATAAAAAAACATATGTCATTATATAGATCAGTGGGTGTCTCTCACATTGTCCCACAGCAACATTAAAATAGTGTAGATTAGTGTACAATGTTTTATAATAATAATTTATTCTATTTAGTGTCCATTTCATTCATTTAACATATTTAATATTGGGGGTATCCAAGTTATTTCACATATTTAATTTTTTTTTTTTTTAAGTAACGCAATAGTTACTTTCTCTGGTAATTAGTTACTTTTGTAATGATGTAACTCAGTTACTAACTTCTTTTGTGAGAAGTAACTAGTAACTATAACTAATTACTTTTTTTAAAGTAACTTACCCAACACTGCTAGTCAGTCTTTAGTTGGATTGAGGTTTTCATAGCTATTTTTTTTATATTAAATTATTATTATTATTATTATGAATAGTGTAGCTTCATCTGCAATGTGTTTTTGTCAAAATGTATTCTGCCATTATCTTCTCTGAGAAGAACACATGCAATGCTGCCATACAATTTGTCAGCATATTAATGTTTCCTATGTTGTGTGCATGATGTCTTAAAATGTTGCCTACCCTATGTAGACAGCTCACTAGGATTTGCAACAGAGCCAGTATCTGTGGACGCCATAGATCTTCTGTGCATACCATACGTCTTGACTCCTCCACATTCCACACATACACATGCTCTCTCTCTCTCTCTCTCTCTCTCTCTCTCTCTCTCTCTCAACAGCTGTATTTAACACTCCAGCCTCCTCAACACTTCCATGAGGACTTAATGCAGTATTTCTCTCTGTGGAACATGAGAACTCCTGATTTCGCACTGCCTTTCCTGTCTGAAGAATACAAGGCCTTTATTTCTCCATGCTGTGTTTCTCCGAGCACTGAAAGAGCATGTGGCAGGACTCCAGAGAACACAGGAGAATGGGGGCTCTTTGTTTTGCTGTCAGGCCTGCAGGCAGTGACCGTAAACTGCTTTGAATGCAGCAAAAAGGAATATGCTCTAAATTGATTAGTTTGGTGTGTGCCTTGTGTTTTTCGGGGAGTTACACTATCCGTCAGACATGCTGTCCTTTTAAATGTTGCGTTCCTCATTGAGTTCCTCAAGTGTGACACATTTGTTGGCGCAACTGTAAGCTGTCAGTGTTGCGTGTTCGAGTTTGCTAGTATGCACATGTGTGCTTGCATTTACAAAGATGACACTTGTCTTGAGCACAGACATTGGCATCAAAAATACAAATTGGACAATTGGGGTTTTCATGATATTTGGTGTTACTAAAAGTTGAATGTCCACATTCTCTGACAGTGTTTCCTCCACTAATTTTTAGCTGAATCATTGTGTTGTTTTAGCCAGTGTAGTCTGATTCACAAACACATTAGTCTTATGAACCGACTCTTTTTAATGACTAGGCACAACAACAACAAAAACTCACAGCAGAACTCTGTCTACGCTTTGAGATCGTCTCCTCACGTCATAAAACATACTGAACCTGCCTGTGGGAATTGAAAGAGCTCACAGATTTCTTGAAGAAATGCTCTATTGAAGACTTTTCCACTATTTTTTTCTTTACTCTGAAATTAAATCCATCTATCTGCATCAGAGTCAGCCTCGCTTATAAATGCATTTCGTGGTTCTGCTGACGTTTTAGAAGTGATAAATGTATGACTTTTTTACATTTATTTATTTTTGGAATCTGATGTGGCAGTCTATTATTATTATTATTATTATTATTATTATGAACTAATTTTGTATTATTATTTTAATACTATTTTATATTGATTTAATGCTATAAATATATTGTATTAATTATTATTTAATAATTATAAAAAATATTGTTTATAATATTAATTATTAATAATAATACTGTAGTATTATGATTTGTATTATTCTTATTTTTAATATTATTTATCTCATTACTCTTTAATAATAATAAATAAATAAATAATAGTAGTCTGACAGTCTGATGTGTCCCGATGTGGCAGTTTATCATCATCATTTATTATTATTATTTTTATTATAAACATAAATTGGAGTTGTTTTTAATGCAAATTATGGAAAACGGATGTAACTAAGAAAGTCAGACTTTTGTCAGAGTTGGCTTTAAGTAATTTCACTTTTACTTATATTTGTGGTTCATTATTTGGTCAAACTTCAAAGACTTAGTATTACAATTCACCACTGTTTATGTCACAGTCATGAATGACACCTCAAAATGTGCTATTTGTTGGAGAGAGGAGTGCTGTTACTTTTATGATAACAACCCTAGCAACCCCTTAGCAACACCCTTGCATCATGGCAGTGAATCTGCATGGGAAAACACCACTTGCATCTTCTTCAGACAATGTAATAATCGAGTTTAAACCTGCTCCCACATTGCACACAATATTTTAATATAATAAAACAAATTGTTTTCCAGCACATAAAACTATGAAAAAGACGACAAATTCCCCTCCTCCTCATTTTTCAATGTAACATGAGAGGTATTAATGTCCATCTGCCGCATAACTTAGACATCATAGTCATTCAGGGACTGGATTTCAGGCCGCCGAGCTCGCCAGCTCGTAATGACTTCTATCAAGTGTGTCCATCTTGTTATAAAAATCTCTTGCGTTTTATTCCCTGTGTCAGGTACTCAGATTTCACTAGAAATCATTGCTGTCTACATATATATATTTTTATTTTACAATCTTCTTGTGATTTACTCATTTAATTCTGATGTAGGTGTCCAATAGCGATCAAATCAAATTTAAGGCATTTTTTTATCATGCATATTGTTTGCATGCACCTTTATAATGCCATAGAGAGCTCATGAAATCAAAATTGTGGCTTTTAGTCCTTGACTATTAGTTTTGATTTTTGTTTTTTATTTAATTAATATTTACTTGCTATGCATGATTATTTGTTTAGTTGCCTTATGTGTATTATGATTATTTATTTTATATTATTTTTATTATATTTTTAATATTTGATTTTATTTATTTTAATTTATTGACTATATTTTTATACCTATGCCAAATATTCTTGAGTTTCATAATTTGAGTGATACAAAATTTGTGCAAAAAAACAGACACACCAAGTCATAATTCCAAGACCAAAAGCATGAATGCATTACCATCTCTGACCTTGCATTGCAAACCCAAGCGGTGATGAAGATCAGTGTTGTGAAGTCTAGAATTTGGCCACCCGGTGACTTTTGGACACTACTGTGTGTGTGATTGGCTAAGAAGGAAAACACTGGCTGGTGTATCTCTGGCAAGTGTGTCTCTGCAGACAATGTCCCTTTGTCTCAGAAGAAAGGATTCAGTGTAATAGTTTTTAATTCGAACTCCAGGGGAAATACTTCCCTTTTTACTTTTATGTAAATGTTGGCTCTTCTGCTAATAAGGAGCTCTTGCAACCTTTTTATACTCTTGTATATTCCTGCACATCTCAGCATACAACACGTTTAGTGGATTTGAATTTCACAGGTCTTTAAGGAAGCTAAGCATTTAATTCCGGTCTACTTATCTTGTAAGAGGTACAAAATATCCCAGCGAGACTGCGAGCATGTGATCGGAACCGTTTCCCTTCTGCTTTGCTTATCTAAATACTTGGCAGATGTTTTGACCAGTCTCTGTAGAGAAGGAGATGTTTTGCCCTTGACTTTTCTGTATCTAGACTCTGCGATGGGAATGTCGAGGTCGGGACATATGTGAACCCGGAGAGACGCGTGGGTGAACTGGAAGAGTGAGAGTTCATCAGGCAGTACATTGACCCTCTGCGTGACCTGTAAAGCATGGGGTCATTTGCGGGTTGCATATGGAAACCCCCCCAATGAGTTCTGAATCCCAAATTGAGCACTATATCTGTATTGTACCACGCCTCCCCCTTGCGCTCGTCATGGGAGAGCTGCTTCAATGGTGAACGTACAGTAAATGCAGTGTTAAACACTATGACCTTTTGTTTTGGCCTATGTCTCTTTGGCTTCCTGGTGAGATGGAGTTGTTTCCATTTGTTTTTCAGAGACCGTTGTTGAGCGGCTTGTATGAGGTGGTCTAGTTTATCACAAAAGTGGTTTGTAAAGTTCCTTATATCAGTTAGATCACAACTTGTTTTACTTTGGACATCAAAAGGCGACCCAACACAGTACTTTAAAGGGTCACGAAACCCCCTGATTCAGCAGTGCAAGTAGCAATAGATTCTATTTACACTATGTAAAAACAGCATTTTTTTCTTTGCAATAAGTTTAAATAGTAGTTACATTGCTTTTTATACTTCTAAATAGTGTACTATTTGTGGAATAAGTTGTGGAAGGGGAAGAAGACTCTCATTGAGTTAAAAGTGCCAAAGCTTCCCCAAATGCATGCTGCAATTTACCATTACACGCAACACAATAAACACATGGTTTTATAAGCTCGTGGTAAATTACACAAATACATACATATCCTGTGACAGCTATTATTTAATGCACAAATGAATGCACAGCCGTTCGCATTTGTATTCTACATCAAAAATATAAATGCGCTCTTGCATCTTTAATAAGTTTTGAGGCTTTGTTTTGTGGCTTTTTTATAAGCCGTTTGATTGGGCCATAAGATCAGTGTGGATGAATCGTGTTTGTGTCGAAGACTCAGGATCTATTGAAGAGAACTTATGCAATGCAGAAACTCTTACAAAGCAAAAACAAACACTTATTTACTTATTTTATTTAGTTAATTTTATATTTTTAGCAATTTTATTTTATTCATTTTTCAAAAAAAAAAAAAAAAATTGGCATACCATGGCTCCAAAAATGTGAAAAATTTAATGGTAGACTCACACACAGGTGGTAACATTTTTAAAATATTCTCAACATTATATAATTATACATTTGTAATTATTTTTATTTTTGAACCTATTTACAGGTCAACTATTAAAGTAGTTTAATAGTTAACTATTAACTATGTATGATTATTTCCTTAGTTGCATTAAAGGAGAACTCCGGTCAATTTTAAAATTGACCGGAGTTCTCCTTTAAGTTCTTTATTATTTGCATTAATATAATTTTTTTCTTTTTTTTTTAATTACTATGGATTATTATTTGCTTATTTGGACTAATATATGCATTTAGTTGACTTGTTTTAGTTTGCAAGGGACAAACATCATTAGCTGATTTTGTTGCAGTGGTAAGCAGTTATTTTAATACATAGTGAATAAAATAAATAGCAAAAACATTTATATAAAATAAAATATATGATATATTTTTTATAAATAACAGCCATTGCCTATCTCACGGTAGCATTACCGTGAACCGATTCTCAAATATCTACTAAACTAACCAAATTTTATTCAAATTAACATTTGAATCAGGTTCAACTGGTACATCACCCACCCCTATTTCCAGTTTAGTCTGACTAATTATAAGGTGAGCGTCGATGTGGTAACAGTTTGAGTACAAGCATAGTTCAGGGAAAACTTTTTGTTGTTCTTGAAATAATAGGGCATGCACAGAGGATGTGATTCACACAGAGTCTCCTTGTTATTTTCTTCCTCTATCTTCCCATCCCACAATTCTTTGGGAGTAATGGCCTTTCCAGACCTTCTCTAAACAGCTTGTGTTTACGGTGAGCGACCTTCTCTTACCATATTACCAGCTGTGGCCCTGGATCTGTGTTTTGTCTGTCCGTAGGGAATATCCTCCTCTGCCCATCAAACACCCCTTTTCCATCGAAGCCACTTCTTTTTGCATCACATCCTGGCTACTTTTCTACTTTGATGTCCAATATCAAATTTGGGTCTTGGAAAAAAAAAAAGTGCTCTCCATTTAATCTCATTGCATTGAAATATTAAAGGGACCTCACTGGTGTTTTGTCTTTCCAATGGTTGTTTATGCAGCATGGAGCCTTCATTTCCAGCACTCTTAAAAAAACGGTTCTGAACACAATTAGAGCTTTTCTGATGGTAACAATTGCAGAACCTTTGTTGGTGCTAAATAGAACCATTTCTATAAGGTTCCATAAAGAACCATACTTTGAATGTGCTATACAGAATCTTACAATAATGTATAAAGCTGAAATCAATCACTTTAGTTCTGCTGCAATGCAAGTGAGTGAGTGAAAACTCCCGTTATAATCAAAAAATCAGCTAATTTAATCTCTTATTTACATCGTGTTTATTAGGGCTGCACAATATATCGAAATTATCGAAATATCGCAAATGTATATATTGCGAAATGCATATCGCAATGGCTTGCAATAACTGGGTCATGAACAAAGGACAAAGAGAAAATCACTCACTGCTCTTCGCTGAATAACTTTTGTAGCTTTAATAAGAATCAGTATATATTTTAATTCAGTGAAAACTAAGTGTTTTATTTTTACATTTGATTATTCAGTTTCTGTTGTTAAATAACCCTAATGTAGGATAACCTGAAACCCTAAACCCCGTGGTTTACACTGGTGTTAAAATAACACTTCTTACGCTACAGTAAAACACTGATGTTCACTTTCAGAAGCTGTAGGGATGTTTTCCTGTCACAAAAAGAATGTAAAACACGCATGTAGGTTATATAATTTTAAATATATTTTAAAGATAATTTAAGTTTATTTTACACACTTTAAGCATTATCGTATCGCATATCGAATATCGCATTATTTAATGAGTTATCGCATATCGCAATTTTTTTCAATATCGTGCAGCCCTAGTGTTTATACCTTGTTGGTTATAATGAAATGATTTGGGAGTGTGCAAACTCTGGTGTATTGAGCCGATTCTGACCAAATCATCAAACACCTTTGCTTGGCCATTGCGTTCATGCGCTCCGACATGTTAGTGATTGGCTACACTGCTCAATGCTGCAAAAACATGTTGTAAATAGAAACCTTTGACGCTCTTTACAAAGTGCTCGCACAAATACGTAGTTGAGCATTCAATATCGAAATACCGTTAATTTTAACAACACTACCAGTTACAATTCATAGACATTTTAATAAGGATATGAAGTACCTGTTGAGTGTTGACAGTCTGTGTAGTTGGATGGTTGAGCTCCAATAATCAATAACTCCAATAATGATCAATAATCCAATAATCAATAACTCCAATAATCAATAACTCCAATAATGATCAATAATAAGGTGCTTTGTGGCTTTGGAAGGATGTTTTGATGGTTACAGATAAAAAACAACAACAAAAAAAAACAATTAGGCGAGAATAAAGAACTCTAAGCTCTAACACAAAAAAACATTTTACCGTAAAACAGTTCTTCAGGATGATATGGTTCTAAATAGAACTGTTATTATGTGTGGAAAAACCTTAAAGTGTAGCTCACATAATGCTTTCATTCATGGTCATCACACCTTTTCAGCAGATCTGCAGGGAGTAGCTGTCAGCGGTAAGCATTTTTAGCATTCCCTCTGTTTTTATAAGGGCAAAGGAAAACTGGCACGATTGACATCTCGCTCCAACGAGGTCTGGGGGTGCTGGAAAGCCATGCAAAAAAAAAAAAAAAAAAGAAAGAAAAAGAAAGAAAGAAAACTTGTCTCGTGGTCGAGTTCCACTGATCTCCCTCATCGTGAGTGTGAGGAAACTGCAGAATCACGGTAAACTGTGATCTGAAGGTCAGTCGCTCTTCCTGCCTTTCTAATGCCCCGCGTCAATGGAGAGCACGCTGAATAAAACTTTCCACTGGCCAAACAATGATTTTTGACATCAGAAAGCTCTGTAAACTAAGGCAGGATGGAGTTGTTTTCAGCAGACTTGGGATTATGGATCAGGTTTGAGCATGCATATACTGCGTGACTGAGGCAGTAATCTCTTAAAGCATATGATTGGAATTTTTGGGGCCTCACCCTTTGTCCACTTTCCATAACTGATTATTTCAGGCACTTTTAACCCTTCTGCCTTCCTGAAGTTCCCTCCTGCTAATGAAAACTGAACTTTTTATATGAAGAACAATGCAATATTTAAATTTCTTCTTCTTTGTCCTTTGAGCGGTCAGACGTGTGTCTGGGTCACTGTGGCACAGATATATGTGACAGACAACTCTATACAATCCCTCCAGTGTTTCGCTATTCCACGATCGTTGAATTCAATACAAAATTAAAAAGACAGCAACAAAACAATCAACAACAAAATGTCAAAAATAATATAATTCGCCATTTTACTGCAAAGTAATCGCAAAAATTAAAAGCTCTCACAAAAAAATTATAATTATCTAATTGAATTATCCCTAATTAAATTAAAGTTGTAATGCATTATTTTCACAAGGATGCCACAATAGACTATGATAGACAATATATATATATATATACATACATACATACAATATATCAAAAATATTATATCGCCCAGCCCTGAAACTTGCTCTATGGTAAAGGCATGATAGACATGACAGTATGACTTTCTAAAGCTGCTTTAAAAACTAATTGTAATGTGAAACGCGCTTTACAAATAAATTGGACTTGTCTTGAAAGCAGTAAATGAATATCCAGCAATCCAAATCTGTATGACTTCCTTTCCTTTGTGTTTTTTTTAATTTTATTTTTTTATCTCCATATTTTATTAAATTTTTTTGCCTATATTGCAAGTGTTCAAAAGTCATATTCTAGCTTTGCATGAGAAACATACTGAATGTTCACCTAAAATGACATTTCTGTCACCAAAACTGAATGACTTTTTTCTTCTGTGGAAGAAACGTTTTTGTTTGTTTGTTTGTTGTACAGTAAAATACAGTAGAGTCCAGTGTTCTTCAAAATATCTTCTTTTGGTGTTGCACAGAGGAAAGAAAGTTTTTATACAGGTTTGGAACGACATGAAGGTGAGTGACAGAATTAAAATTTTTGAGTAAACTAGCCCTTACATCACTACCGGTTACTTAAAAGTCTCTAATAATTTAATTAATTACATTTAACGTTAACATAAATTACAATATAATCTTTTAGCAAATCTCAAAATGAATACTCGTTTTGCATACGGTTCATTATAATGTTGTGATGCTTAAATCCACTTGCTCCATTGGTAACAAAAGTACCATAACTGTAGTCTATACAATTTGTGCGCTACATTTCAAGTACAAGTCAATACAGTAGCTTTTTATTATTCTGTTCAGTGATGATAGTGGTGCAGAAATGACACTTTTCACCTGTAAACCTGAGATTAGTGACTCCCCTTTAGATTTTGATTGTTTGCAACAGCTTTTTTCCATCACATAACCACAATTGTGCTTGTGAAAGCCCGTTTGGAGCCGAGACCTGACAGCTGGGCCACCGCAAAATTGTTTGTAATATTGTGCCAGTTTATCTCATTAAGTGAAATCTGGAGATTTAGCCAAACAATCTGCTTCTTCCTACGCAACAGTCTGGTTTGGCGTCACTGCAGGCTTCTGTTTGTGAACGAGTCTCATGATAAAGAGCTGAATCTGGTAGACAGACGACCACATGAATCACATCTGTGTGTTGGGGGAAGAAGATTCAGTTCTCATTATTGTGCCATTTGCGAGTCTGTCAGGAGTGACTCTCTTCATCTGGACACTTCATGAACTCCCTGCACCTGATGAAATGCACATTCGTTGGCTGAGCTTTCCATCCGAAGTTCCCACACTTGCTTTACTCTCATTCGAGGGCCATGAAACACATTACAAGAATCTTGCAAAAGCATGTTTGTGATGTGATGACAGGAATTGAAATGATTCAGAAGGTCTAATAATTTTAATCAGATTCTCATTGCATCAGAATTCCCAGAAAAGGTCACATGTTTTCTCCGCAGCACAAGCAAACCGATGCTTAATCAATCATTTGCATTCGGCCATCGATTGAATCAGCTGCTATCGGCTCGCCGCCCAGAGTGCGTTGAAGCTGATGTGGTGTCTTGAGGGATCACATAATTAGGTCCATCTCTCAAGGAAAAGCCTAGATAATAGCAAGATCACAGGCGATGGAAAAGAGCAGTTGTTTTTCTTCTCGCAGGTTTAATTGAACCTTTGGGCCCTGACATGCCTGAGCAAGAATGTGAGCAAATACTTCTGTATTATGCTTCTGCTCTTTTGACGTTGCACAAGTGATCTCTAAGTCTGGGTTAAACCGATGAAAAGTGTGTTGCACCAGACTTTACAAATGAAAGGACTTCAGATCTTGCAATGATTATGGGCAGCAGTGTATGAAGTCACTATCTATGACAAATAATACATATGAATGTATACAATTAGTGATTGACTGGTATATACATTTTGTTTAATAGCTGGTGCTGTTATGCCTGGTTCAGATTACGATATTCACTGTGTCAGATTACATGATTTTGACTCCTAATATCTTGTTGTGTCGTGGACAAGAAACATGTCAGACTACACGTTGCTTTCTGACCAGTCATTGCGTGCCGTCACACACACACACACACACACACACACACACACACACACACACACACACACACACACACACACACACACACACACACACACACACACACACACGCGCGCGCACACACACGCGCGCGCACACACACGCGCGCGCGCGCACACACACACACACGCATTACTGATATCGGATATCTGGAGAGCACATATGGTCAATGGGGTTTTATGTCACACTAGAGCTTCTGTTTTTAAAAGAAATGTTAACTATAAATGACAATAATGAATTTGAAATGTAAAGTAAAAGATATATTCCACTTTCCTACAAATTGCTCAGCTTTATCATTTATTCATTCTGTATTCTTTGTGCTAAAAGATATTTGCATTGTATTTTAGCTATGAATTTGCAGGTCAAAGTTTGCAAGAAACTTTTTTACGGACGTCTGCTTGCATTCCTGCTGTTGTAAGTTTGCATACATGGAGAAAGCCTAAGCGGTTCGTTTGATGGATAGGAATGAGTAAGGTCAGTTTTTGAGGGTGTGGAAAGAGCTGGATCATGCTGAAATTATAAAAAAATGTAGGAAACCGGGGACCCGCCTTTCAGTGAATGCTTACATCTGCAGCAAACCTTCTTTTCTTAACTTTTTTCACACGACTCTCTCCGTCCTTGCAGTGTGCCGTTTCCATCGACTTCAGTGTACTCAAGTGTGCATGCTTGCATCGTGGTTTGATAACAGCAAAGCAAACATAGCTGAAAGCGATAAGACTTGATTGCATTAGCGCAATGGCATTTCATCAATCACTGAATGGCCAATGCCATTCTGTTACCCACCAGCCTTTGAGTTTACAGAGTGGAGACACAAAGCTGATTACACATCTTTGGCCATGATCAGCTGCTCGGCTTGACTTTAACACACACACTTTCATAGCAGAGGTTTGTCTGACAGGCCAATGAGGAGTCTGATGTCATAAAGGGGCGTGGCCTTAAGGTGGGCCTGGCACTTTTGGGCAGAATCTTTCTCTAGTCGTGTCTTACTCGTTCACTGACTGACTGTGTGGGTCAATGGGATATGTGAGGTGACTTAAAAGAGGAATTTCACACGGCAGCACTGGAGGTAAGAAACAACGGTGTCAGAATCTAGGTTTAATGAATGACTGTCCTTGTGTTGTACCTGTAGGGCAGGTAACTGTAATGCAAATCCTTTTGCAGGTCTTGTTCATGCATGTTCATGTCACTCAGGGCAAAATGTGTTAGTTTATTCTACCTTGTTTACTCTAACTCGTGAAACCAGTCACACGACCGTACCTTAAGTGTGTGTTTTGGATTTACCTGGAAAATAAGTAACTGGACTTTTCTATAATTGTGTGTTGTTGGGTTGCAAAGTTTGTTTGAAGTTTATGAAGTAAAGCGCTAAAGTTAAACTGCATTGTTCCTAAAATATCCCGGATGGAGTCCGCTGTGAATCAGGAAGGTGTCTTTTGGATATTGTTCAGCTCTTACAACACAAACCCACCTTTTCCCCAAAGGGGCCAATACTGGAAGCAGCCCATCACAATGCCCAAGTAGGACGCAAGGAAACCCCCGCTCATTTGTCCCAGATTTATTCGGCAAACATGCACGCTTTTGAAACATTCTCCCAACAATCTCAGACTACAGTTAGCCTGATCCTTCGGATAATGAAATTCCACAAAGCATTGCATCTGTCGCTCCTCGCATGGCAGCTGCAGTAATGCAGAATGCGAGGAATTCGAGCAGTCTGAGTGTCGGTTTCCCCTGAACTTCTTCTACATGCTGTTGTTTCCCAGTATAATACTTGTATTAGTGATTTCAGGTGACCCCAGATAGCCGCACTCTCCCTGAGCGCTTTAATAACGCAAGTGGTCTTTGCTGAGTAAGTATTGTAAACATTAATTAGGCTACTGTAGCTGGCTCGCAGCCGCCCACAGGACCACACAGCATTTAATAAAGTTGTTGGAAATGGGCGGCAGACACTTAATGCCTGCTTAGCTGATAATATTAACAAAAGACTCATTGCCTCTGTGTTTTAGTTCTGAATGGTAGGAAGTCATAAACCTATGAAAGTAAAATAGTTTTTGTCTCTCTCTCTCTCTCTCTCTCTCTCTCTCTCTCTCTTTCTCTCACACACACACACACACACACACACACACACACACACACACACACACACACCCTCTCTCTCTCTCACCTTGATGAGTTTAGAGTGATTAAAGGACTAAAGGTGATGTAATTAATGCTTATTTCAGGTCTGAATGGGTGTTAATGACATTTCTGGTTAAGTGAATTAGGGGTTAGGTTATTTATTTTTTTCATTTATTGGTAACGCTTTATTTTGATGGTCCCTTTTGAACATTCTGTTGACTATAAGTAACTTTGCAACTACATGTCAACTAACTCTCATTAGAGTATTAGTGTACTGTCTGCTTAATATCTGATAACTCTTTATTGTGATGGTCCTCCAACAGACACTCTACTGACAATAAGTAACTTTGCAACTACATGTCAACTTATTCTAACCCTAACCCTACCAGTCTACTAATACTCTACTAATACTCTAATGAGAGTTAGTAGACATGTAGGTGCAATGTTACTTCTAGACAACAGAATGTGTTAAAGGGACCATCAAAATAAAGTGAAACCCATTTATTAATTAGCCTGTATTTATTTAATCAAAATCACAGTAAAATCAGTAATGTTGTAAAATATTATTACAATTTTAAACGACTTGTTTTCAATGTGAATATATGTTAAAATGAAATGTATTCCTGTGATGCAAAGCTGAATTTTCAGCAGCCATTGCTCCAGTCTTCAGTGTCACATGATCCTTCAGAAATCACAAACTTAATGTTTTTACAAGTGTATTACATATTATTTATATTACAATTTTCAGCCTTTTAATGGTGTTCAGTGGTTTTTATATAGTTACATTTAAACCAATGACACTGTTAAAACCTATCTCATACTCACAACTTTCTGTATTTATGAAACTTGATGGCTTTCTTGCCAATTAAGTTCTTTAAAGGGCAGCTATTATGCAAAATTCACTTTTACATGGTGTTTGAACATAAATGTGTGTTGGCAGTGTGCGTACACAACCACCCTACAACGGTAAAAATCAACTCACTCCTTTTTATGTTCCCTATGAATCATAAACTGTCTCAAAATGAGTCGTTCGCTTTTCCTACACAAGCCCTGCCCCTGACTGGTGCCGAAATCTGCCCTATTAGCAAAGTCTGTACACAATCTGCCATGTTTATCTCCTCAATAACAGCTGCGTGATAAACAATCAGAATGTTCTGTTGTTGGCTGTATCAATGAACACAGAAGGTGTTTTTCAGTTCCACTGCGCTACTTTTCCATTGCTTTTCTATATAAACGCACTAGACGGACGTGTTTGACCATTGCGCCAGTGTCTCGCATCTTTAACAGCATCTCGTTTTAAAAACGCAGTGCTCAAGTTTAATTTTTAAGAAATGCATCTCGACATCTTGCGTTTTCCACTGCCCATGCCACGCATTTTAAGCTTGTGTGTGAATATCACACCAAATAGATGAAATTACTGTGACAATACACAACGGTAAACTGGCACTTGATGCATGTGAGCAGCGCTACGGCTCTAATGACCTGTTTAAAATTGTATTATTAATAATGAGAAATATGGCATTTAAAAGTAAATCATATTTTGAATTTATCAGATTTCAAAGTAATGCCAAGATGTATATAATAAACATTTTTAATTGGTGAGACTGGGATGTATTTGGTCTTATATTTGTCAATGCATTTGCACTTTAAAGGCTAAAATCAGCTATTTGCAACAAAAATTCTAAGTTTATCCATTGATCCTAATTGTAATCTCAAATAATATTTTGAAGACAGGCTTTTTTCAGCCTCACTGTATTTTTTTGGGGGATATTTTTAGCTCAATTTTAATGAAGTACAAATATGAAACAGCTCTTTTCTAGAATTCCTGACGAACGTAGACATGTAGTTGCTAAATGTTTGTTGGTAAACAGTATTTTCGTTGTATTGTGAATGTCATCCATAGCTTTTAAAAGCATCCAAGGATGAAAGTTAGTAGTTGTCCAGAGTAAGCAGAACTGGAATCTAGACGAGAAAAAGCTCAAATATAAGAGTTTTCATCATTTACATTCTTCAATTTGGGGGGAAATGTATTCACATGTTGAGCCAGATCAGTGGGGGGGGATGGGGTCTGTGCTGGTATTTCAAATATTCCAGTAATGAGCCTTATGACCTTAGTTTACTGATGTCTGATGATCCGAGATAGTCTAAAAATGTTGTGTGTGTTGAGTCGTCACTGTGATAATGCAGATTACCCAGCGTTAGGATCTGTATGGTGAACGCATGGCGGCCTGTGCCTTGCCTCGCTCTTATTTTGAGGACTCACATGCACATGTTGTTCAGATATCCCCCCCCCCCACAACAGGTGTTTTGAATATATCAGAGTTGAGGTGCGATCTGAAGTGCCCTTATGTGACCAAATGTCTCTTGAGTTTATGCATTGAGACATTGCGGGTTTGGCTTATTAATGAATGAAATGATGTGTGCAAGCATTCACTGAGACATTAGTCATGTTTCTTCACTCTGCTGGTCATTAAGTCAGTTTTTAATGACATCATGCTGTTAACCCGACTTAATTGACTACAGTTGCTTTCTCCATCAGTTTATAAGATGGTGTTTGCACTAAAAATTGTCATGGTTTCCACAAAAATATTAAACGGCTCAACTATTTCAACAGTGATAATAATAAATGTTTCTTCAGCAAATCAGCATATTAAAATGATTTCTGAAGGATCATGCAACACTGAAGACATTGAATCACAGGAATAAATTAGATTTAACAAATATGCAAATATAAAACAGTTGATAACATTTCACACTGTTACTGTTTACTTTTTACTGTATAAGAGACTTGTTTAAAAAAAACATTAAGAAATCTTACGACCCCAAACTTTTGTAGTCTATGTTGAATTCTACATGACATAAAACAACTTAAAATCCAATTTGCCTTTTGAAAATCAGCTTGTAACTGGATTTAAAAGCATACAGTATACAAATATGGTTCGCATCAAGTTTGTAAACACATTTTTTACTAACTTGACAAATCTGATTTCATGTGATGTTTTTCAGTTCAAGTTACAAAAAAGCAGATTTTTAAGTTCGTTACTCCAAAAGATCCGGGGGTTTTTTGCTGCCATTGTGAGCAAAGCACGCATGCGTTTGTGTGAGAGCTGTAGTTTATTGAAGATATGTGGTTGTGTTTAATGATAGTTATCTGTGCTGATGATGAATGAGTTTAGATCTCAAGCGATGTGTCACAGGAAAAGGCCTTCCTTCAGTCAAGCTCCGACACGCCGGTGTGTCATTCACTGTTCGGAGATGGTGGTCAAATAGTCTCCAGATCCACTCACTGTGATCAGCCTTTCATAGTCATATACAGGCCCAGACGTCTATCATTTGCTTACTTTCAGATTCACAGCTGTGCTTAAAGGGATACTTCACCGATTAGCATTAAGCTTTGTATCAGTAGAAACCCGGTAGTATTTTCAAATGACCATGCTTCCCTCCCTCATGTCCCCCCGAGACGAGAGATTTCTGTATTGTGTGTCTGGAATAGGGCAGCAAAGCAAGTGCATTCTGGGAGTTGTTGTCTTTCATCCACATGAGCCAAAAATACATGTTCTGGCTTTTCTCAGTCTAGAAGGCACCAACTTCTAAAATAATTTCACATTTCTACTACATAAATGACCCAATTTAAATGCACATTCATTTTTCCAGCAGTGAAATATCCCTTTAAGTCCATTCCTCAGATTCCCCCCCAAAAAACAGCATCAAAAGTAGTCAGTCAACATGTCAGCTTTTGTCTTTGCAGCCCGGTCGCATGTTTACATGCAAGCCCCTCATGTCAACAAAACAAGTCACACAATGCATGCATGCTGTCAGATGTTTCCATGAAGCTCTTTGTCATTTAAATTCAGCTGACAGCAAAACCGCTGCCACGTGTGTCCCTTTCATCTCACTAATGTACAGTTTAAGTTCCTTTGACTAGAATAAATGCATCACAAATCTGGAATATTCCGATTTGGGAACTTATTTAGAAAGGTAAGAAGAGAACTGGTTCTCAACAGGTTTTGGTTCAGGACTCAGACTTTACATTTAACATACATTTAGCATTTAATTCTCAAAAAAAAAAAAAACTTTCAGAAGTTTTTTGCTCTCTGCAACTCATAATTTATACTGTGTGTATATATATATATATATATATATATATATATAGAGAGAGAGAGAGAGAGAGAGAGAGAGAGAGATATAGATATAGATATAGATATAGATATAATGTGTGTGTGTATATCGCTTTACGTGAATATACACTATGTATGCAGATAAAGTTTGATATACTTAAGTTGCAGCCAACCTTTTAAATCTAAAGCTGTGCAATAATATAGTTTATATTTTGCAATGATATCAATCATGCTGTCGAGATTTGCTATATAGTATTGGTTTACATGAGTGTATTATATACAGGTAAAGTTGGATGTACTAAATTTGGGATGTACCATATTCAAGTTATATATCACTCACTGGGCGATAATGTTTGTTAACTATAAATTATTACCTGGGAGACCAGTAATACCAGTATAAAAACCAGTATTCAGGAATTACAGAGAAGTTTGATAAAGCTGTTATGGTTAAAGAGGTGGACATTTGTGAAACCTTGAAAAATCAACATTGTGTCTCGTCGATGTTTGTGCATGTGAGTTGGTCGACTGATTTGAGCCTTCAAGGCCCATGGCTCTATTTACTGTTTGAAATAGTTTGAAATGAGCCCATTAAAAGTCATTTTATATTCAGAATATTCCTCTCAATCCACTGCATAAAGGTCCTTTCAGGTCGAAACAGATACAAATGGAAAGAAGAGAGAGAAAAACTACCATTTTGGATTATTTGTTTTTGTCTTAATGCATTCTGGTATTGCCTTTTCTATGAAAGATACGTGCAATGCTGTGTTTTGTTATTTTGGTGTTTTCATAACAGATGGTACAATTAAATTCAATGAATCTTGAATTCTGATTGGACGAGCCACCTTTGAAGAAAAATGCCATTTGTGCAAATAAATCTTCAGATGTGTGTTGTTGATGAGCACTTTGGTAGACACTAATGGGACGTTTGCTATTTGAAACGTCTGTTTTAAATGTGTCTGCTTACCGTGTCAGAAACCCTTATGTTTACTTTGGCCTGCCCTACCAACTCAAACATAACACGCTATGCTAATGCACACATTTCAGGGGCTTTCCCAACTTCCTGCGTAATGTTTACGCTCTGTTCCTTAGGCCTGTACTATTCCTGACTCTCCACAGGGAATCTTGTAAATCAAATAAAAATCAGGTAGTTCATATAAAATATTGTCTGCTGTTGAGAGACATTTGTGAACAGCAGGTGGTGATTTATTGTGTTTCTGATGCCCACCATTATTGTTTTTGCAGAACAGAACGGTCATTCATTTTCTGATCTCTCAGGAGTCATCATATTTGGATTAATTTAACATGCAAACAAAACCCTTCTGCTTCATATGGCGTAATACAGCCTGAGGTGTTCAATGCCCTGTAACCTAAAATTGACCACATTGAGCAACAACGTTTTTGGACGGTGTCGTATAGTGCTTGGCCTAATGAGATTTAAAGGGGAAATAATGTTCCTTGAACTGTTGAGGTAAGAGACGAGTTCAGCCCTAATGTCCTCCCAGTCCAAAAAAGAGTATTAATTCAATTTAAGCTGTGAAAAAAAAAAAAAAAAATCCTGTTTTGAAATTTGAAACGTTAGTCTGAGACGGTCACACATGACCACACTTACACGTCATTGACCTTTTTTGGTGTGTCCAGTCATGGTGAGGTAATGCGCAGGAAGAAGGATAGATACTATTATTCTTAAACAATAGAGGAAATAATTAAACATAAAATGAGGAAAAGTTTGCCAAACCTTGTACTATTTCCAGCTCTGCATTATAAATCAGCCTGTGCTTTACAGTGGCATGTCTCAGCATGCATTATTTTGTGATATATGTAGGCTTTGCAAACATGCCCTGTCAGAAAAAGTATGGGTGCAATAGCTGTATCCTTAAAATTACAACTTTGTACCTTATTTACCCCTAAAAGGTTCATAGTAGAACCTACTCCAAAGTACTAATATGTACCCTAAGGTACTACTATGAACCTTTTAGGGGTAAATAAGGTACAAAGTTGTCATTTTAAGGGTATTGCCCTTGTGACAAGCTGTTACCCCTCCTAATGATAACATTTTTGCATATCTTTCTGACAAGTGTTCTGTTTTTGAATGAGGATGGGGTTAAAAACTATTTTGGATGTGACAGCAGACACGCAGGCCTTGTTTGAGGACTTATTTCACATGCAAAGGTGGTATTTACGTAGAAGTCTAAAGTCACAGCAGCCAAAAGCAATTGCATGCATGCAAATAAAAACTAGCTGCACAATTTTATGTCATTGTGTTGCAAAATGTGCCATGATGCATGCATTAGTGTTTACACTCTTGATTTTACAGTCATTTTTCTCTAAATATAGTGTGTTTAACAGGACAGTGTTTCTTCTACATTAATCGAGCATTAATGTCTGGCGACTAGAGTTTTGCTTCAGCTATGAAAGAGACATCCACTCTTGCATTGCATGTTTGTGTATTTTGGGGACGGAGCGATGAAGGGAGGGGGTGTGTTTGTTTGGGTTGATTCCAAATATCAAGTTTCTCAGAAATTGCTTTCTGCACCCTACAACTCATAAATTCACCATACATTCTTATGACACTTTGATGTTTTTAATCCGTTTTCTCTTTGTTTAACAGGAGATCATTGAAAAGCAAAGCACCTCCTCCTCCTCCTGTCCAGAAAAGCCTGGATGCTCCATTGCTGAGCCACAAGCTCCCAGCATACCCTCACCCTGCCATGGACCAGAAGGAAAACCTGCTGGAGAAGGATTTAACGCTCACCGTGGTCCTACCTGGAGGGGTGGAGAAGACCGTCGTGGTCCATGGCAGGTGAGGGGTTTTGTTGGTTGTGTTTTAGGTACAGCTGGATTTGTAAAACTGCTGGAGGCTGGTCTGGAGTTCACTTGGTAAGATGTTACATTTTAAGCAGGGAAGATGAAGGAAGAGAAGAGACGAGGAACAGTTTTTATCAAATAAACAAGCATCGAAATCAAGCAACTTAACTAGAAGCAGGTGAACTCAGTGGGTCACTATTGAAATCAAAAGAAACTAAAGGATACAGGCCATAAACACAGGAAACTTGAACAATGATATGACAGGAATAGAAAAGCTTCAAGATAAGAGTCTCTGAACAGAAATAAACAACTAGCTGACAGAGAAGTGGAAAGTCAAAGTGATTTAACAATATAGTCAGAGTTCCCGTGGATTCTTAAAGATATTTTAAAATTTAAGAACGTTAAAAGTCTCAAATTTAACATAATATCAATCAAAAATGATTCATAATACTTGAACCGCTCACTATTTTAGTATTATTTATATACTATCATAGTATTAATATTTTGGATTAGCTGGTTTTAGTTTTTTAGTTTTAGCTCATTTTAATTTTAGTTGAAGCTTTAGTAATTTTGTTATATGCTTTATAATTATTATAATATATATATTTTTTTTTACATATTTCTATTTGGCTTTAATTTATTTAATTTTTATCAGTTTTAGTACTTTTTTTTTAGTACAATTCTTTCAGTTAGTTGCCAAGGCGAAATTTAAGATTTTCGTTTAATGCTTTTTTTATTCCAATTTTTTATTTTATTTTTATTCCAATTTTTACTTTACCAACAATGCCCATTTATCGCTCCACTGTGCTTTTAATATGTTTGTTTTTGTGCCCCATTTTCAAATAGTTTTTCAAAGCATAAATAACTAAATTAAATTACATTTAAGCTTAAAACATGAACAAAATTTGCTAGTTGGATAAGAAAATCAAACTTTATTCAACATGTATTCTTTGAAAACACACTTCAGCTTTAAATAATGTCACAGCATTGTGCTCTGCAAACAACATTGAAAAAGATTGTGTTGTCTTTGGTTTGAGTTTCCCTTCATCCAGAAGTAATAATTGCCAAATATTTTAAAATTACAAATTGCAATATACAGATGTGCTTGAGGAGTTTGTTGGCAAACCTTTAGACACAAGACTGGACATTTGTTGCTTTTGCAAGACTTTTTATTAGGCCACAATGCCAAACACGTTGGCTATGTTAATGTTGTGTACCCGTTAACAAATGGATAGTAGCGCCCCTGACACTGCTCAGATGCTGTATCATCTCTCATGATCTTACAAATCAGTCCTTTACTTATTCAAATACCACTGTTCAGAGACTTTATGATGATGTACAGTAATCATGTTGCCTACAAACTATTTTGAACATGGCGCATGTTTGGCAGGATGGAATAAACATTGCAAAAATTACAGCCTGAGCATGAGCACATGAAACATTGGTTCACTTGCAGCTGTGTCCGTTTCTGTAGCCCTAACAACCTGAACCGTTATGGATTATTATACTTTATTACAACTATTAACTTAATACAAAAAGCTGAGACGATTTTACGGAACTTTACTTTTAATGATTATGGTACACTTCTGCATGGAAGGTGTTAATCTCTGAGCCGTGCTGTATATGAGATCATGAAGATTCTCAGATGATTGCTGTTATGAAACTAATCAGATGATTGCCGCAGTGAGTCAGCTGGGTGGGGCAGCGTGTTTCTCAGAGCTCCTGCAACTAATCTGGGTTGGTTTGGGGACAAAATGACGTTAGAGTAATACTGCATCTCGTTATGCTGTTTGTGATTATCATTAAACACTTGATCGATTTCAGCAGTTGGATCATTTGTGCTCTTTGTGCCGTGTTTAGTGTCGGGGTGTTTTCTGTCCTCGACGCTTCATCTCAACTGTTAATGGTGTGCCAGTGGGATTTACTTAAACTTGGCTAAATAGATATAGATATTAATAGCATTACTTGGATATTAATAGCATTACTTGAATATGAATAGCATTACCTGGATATTAATAGCATTATTTAGACAGATACATAACTCTATCTATCCGTCCGTCCGTCCGTCCGTCCGTCTGTCTGTCTATCTATCTATCTATCTATCTAGTCTGTCTGTACGTCGATCCATCCATCCATAATTTTTTCTTCAAATTAGACTGCACTATTAGACAGCACTTTGGTCAGCTTTGGTTGTTTTAAAGTGCTTAACAAATAAAGTTGGATTGGATTGGATTGGATTTGTGCTTTTACATTGTGTTGCTAAAGTATTATTTCTATTTCCCGGCACAAACCTGATCTCAGATTTCAGACAATCAGTCATCACATTTAATCATTGTTTCAATCTGTTCTTTGATCCCGATCACCTGTATGAAACCTAATTTTCCCTAAGTTCAACTTTTTGCCTGCTTAATGCTAAAACTGAAACCAAATTCAACATAAAGGCATTAATAATCAAATTCTTCACCTGCTTTTTTCTAAATGTGTGCCACCCAGACTTGCTGGCCTGCTTCTTAGCGGGATTAAATTATTGGCTCTGTGTTTCCAAAGGTTTCTCAGATCCTAGAATTCCAAAAGCAGCTGGAAAGCTTTTTGTGTCATAAGCTGTCTCGAAAGGATTTTCCACACTTTCAGTATGCAATGTGTCAAGCATATAGGTCATAGTTTTCACTGAAGCCTTACAGGAGTCAATGGAAAAGAAACCACATTTGAAATTATCCTCACTGTTTGGAAATGCAGTGTTAAAGGAATAACGAAAAATGAAAATTTCGTCTTTAATTACTCATTATTTACAACAAACCTGTGTGTTCCATGGAATACCAAAATATATATTTTTTATAGGGAAGAAAGGCTTGCACAATTTCTTCTGAATTTCTCTGTTCACATGATTATATTGTTATTGTCACGAACACTTGAAAAACAATCAATTGAACTTCCTTGATATGGATTGCCCTGCAGCAAAACAGCATTAATGCAAATCCTTGATACTTCACAGATAACAAAGTTTGTGTCTGAGTCACATGCTTCCTGGGGCTTTGGCTTTCATTCAACAACAAAATATAATGGAAAAAAATATCTTTCATAACTTTTTGAAAACGTAAAACACAGATGGTTGTGTTCTAAAGGAAAAGTTCACCAAAAAAATTGCATTTTTGTCCCCATGTATTCAACTTCAGATCATTCCAACCCAATTTTATGTCTTCTGTTAAACACAAAATGAGATGTTATCAGAATGATTGATAGCAATTAAAGTCTGCTCTGCTTTTGCATGTTTTTCAGCAAACCCATGATGGACCTGCTGGTCATGCTTTGTGCAAAGTACCACCTGAACCCTTCTGGCCACACCATAGAGCTCGTCACCACCAACAGGAACAATGTGAAGTTCAAACCCAACGCCCTTATCGGAGCCCTAGAGGCTGAGAAGATCCTGCTAAAACCGAAAGGCATGGAAGAAAAAATCAAAAGGACAGGATCACTTATGCCTGAGGTTTATACACCACTGTACCTTAAACATGAATTAAACACAAAGAAATCAAAATTGATTGTGAAACGACTTCAGCTCCATAAGCAGCTCTATAAAAGATAATAGTGTCAGTATTGAGCTTAACACTCTTAGTTCAGTGTTGATCTAATTCAGTTCAATAACAGTGGCAGTGTTGCAAAGTTAATCATTTATGATATTTTTTTTTTTTAAATAAATGCAGTATGTGAAACAGTATGCACTATGCAAACAGTGGCTTAGCACTCAACCGTTCTCTATGACACTAATAGTAGTAATGCTAGCGTGCTATTCAGAATTCCACCAATAAATGGTTTAATCAGTATTCATCTTGTATATAACATTGGCTATTTTGGAGTTTTATTTAATGCTTATTTCAAATTGCCTTTACTTTTCACTGATTCTGATTCGTGCGCTTACTATAACCACACGTAACAACGTCACATTTGCAAAAACATGCATTTGCCCGCCTCCAAAGCAAGACTTCGACAAATAGTTATACATCATCACACCATAGACCCGCCCACTGGCATTCAGTCGCTTAACGGCTGACGTTTGCCTACACTGGATGTGAGCGTTGCGTCAAAAGCAATTAGAAGCCATTATAATCACTGATGCTGTCTACACTGATATAGTGCACAGATCTGTGTTCAGTTTCTGACACTCCACGCACTTGAGTCTTTCTCCCAGCTATTTCCCAGCATCGGAAATAAGTAGATGGTTTATTTTAAATGCATCCCGGTTCGCGTTGAAGAACTATATGAATGAATGAATGAATGATGCATTTATATAGCGCTTTCATATGTACTTTTTGTTTTGTAAACAAGGCACAGTGTAATGGAAAGTTCGCAAAGAAACTTTTGTTAAAATATGAAGCAGCCGATTGTATGGAGTCTGACAGCAGCTGCATCACAGCCATCAGTAAATGATTTTATAATGCATTGTCTGTAAATGATGGTTTTATTTGGATAATGTTTTCAAAACACTTGCTCACATGCAATATCAAAGGGGGGTGTTGATACTGTATCCTATGCAATGACGTTAGCCAATCATAACAGTGGCTGTGTACTGACAAGCCTTAAAGGAGCCGCCGCTTACAAACAGATTATGTCAGACAGAGGAATGAAGGTTTAAAATAGTTTCCCCGCATATATATTTGTTTTGTTTTCTTTGTGCAAAAAAGATGAATTAACATTATAAGTGAACCTCAAGGAACATATTAAAATAAAATAAAAAATCCATCTCATGACCCCTTTAACAATGCTATCTAAATAAATGCTTTACTGATATTACTTCTGTTTTATTTGTCACACTGTAAATGAAAGGTTAATTTGTGTGCTCTTGTATTCTTCACATTACAGAAAATACATGCATAAAATTAGCATATTGTGCACAGTACATACTATATACTTTAGCAACAGTAAAACATGAACCAGAAACATGTATTTAGAAAGTAAATAAGATCCATTTTGATGTTGACTAAGCAGAAAAGTAAATCTTTAAACAGGGTTTAGTCATTTTCATGTTGACATTTGTTCATTTAGTCATGAATAAAGGCATATTTGTTTTATCTCTAGATGATTGAAAGAAGCAGAGCATTGCTGTACAGCATACTAACAATCCACTTCATAACGGATGACAAATAATATCACATTACAGCAAAACAAAAAAGCATGTGGCTTTTTATAGCAACAAATCTCAACCAGGGGGCCTCAGCAAACTTCCAACAGGACCATATGATGACTTGAGTATTAAATTAAAAAAAGAATATTAATAATATTAATAATAATATTAAACCCTAATCTACATTAAAATGCTAAAAAATAAAAACATCAATCTTTTAATACCAAGCTACCAATATATGGCAACCCCCCCAACCCCCAACCCCAACACACACACACACACACACACTCTTGCTGTACTTATTTTTCTTCTCTCTTCTCTTTCAGGCAACCGTACGATTAGTGATAAACTACAAGAAAACCCAGAAAACCATTCTCAGGGTGAGTCCTCGGGTTCCTCTACGAGAACTGCTTCCGGCTATCTGTGAGAAATGTGAATTTGACCCGCAGACCACAGTTTTACTACGAAACGTCCACTCGGAAGACACTTTGGACCTGAGAAGCTCCCTCAATGACTTCGGTCTGAGGGAAGTGTATGCAAGAGACACCAGAGGTCAGAGCCCAGTGTGTGTTTATGCTAAGTACATTAAAATGACTCAGTCATGCAGGACTGGTTTTCATAAGGTGACATTGAGATTTTCATTATACTGTGCTCTTGGGTTTGCTTCTTTTCCTACAGTTATTAGCCCTGTAAGTCCTATAAGTCTGCCTCCATCTCCTACTCACTCAGGTAAGTGACATTAACATTACGTTTTCCATTTTAAAAGAATAGTTCATCTGAAATGAGTTATTATTGACTCATCCTCATTTTATTCTAAATTCTAAAATAATATAAAGTTGAAATATTGTTTATTTTTGCATGAACTATTCCAGTAAGAAATTAATAATGTCTAACTACTAAATGCATTAAATCACAGAAATATTTCATCATGGGAAAGAGAAAATCAAGAGGGAGAAAGAAAATAAGCGGACATTCAGCTTATTTCGGAAAGGAAGTAAGAAGCAATCTGAACAGGTGAGTTATGAAATCCTGTATGTATTTAACAAAGAACGATAACATGCTTTGAGATTATTATTTTTTTGGTGACGTTAAGATAAGGTCAAAGGCATGTGTGTTTTACATTTCTTTGTAAACATTCCCTGGTCATATTTGTTTTATGCAAATTGTTAAAGACTTTACTTACCTGTGATTGGCTCACGGGTGGGACTGGTTGGGAGTGTGCTGACTTACGATTGGCTGTCTCTCGTTAAAGTCTATGACCGTGAGTGCACCGGCATCTCCAGTGCACAGGAAACAGAGGCCGGTCAGCATGAGTTCCTTCAGCACGCATTCACCGATTACATACGATTCCAATACCATGCCCTCCGACATGCCAAAGAAAAGACGAGCCCCGTTGCCACCTAGCATGATGTCGCAGAGCATGCCTAGTGACCTCAGTCATAACCACGGGACTGTGCATCCCGATGGTAACCAGGTATGTAGCGCTGTTCTGGGATTCAGTTAATATTTACTAGGAACACTTGGCTTGAACATGCAGTCCAAAAGTCTGAGATCAGATTGAAAGATTTTCATGTAAACAAAGTTTTTGAGGAAGAATTCTGCACTATTCTTAGATAACTAATCAAATGCAAGTAATTGAGTGACTGGTTTTGTGGCTCTTTGTACAGACGGTCATATGTTTTTCTTCCATTGACGCTCAAAGATGCTCTGTGGATCTTCATAAATCATGCTTGAGAAACATGATCATCAGGTTTTGTTCATATAGCTCCAGGGCTACTATCATTAATGCAAAAGACACACAATCCAGATACTAAGACATTCTCAAATTCAGATACAAATGTGTTTTTCTGATATGACTTGTAATGTGTACATTTTTGTACGTTTATTTTAAATTAGAAAAAGAACACAAAATAGCAGATATGTTCACTAGTGGTCTCAGACGTTTGGAACTAGTTGTGCAAAATGCAGTGACCCCAAAAAAGTATTTGGACACTTAATCTTGTACATAAGCCTATATTAGCCTTCATTATTGTGGAAGTCTTTTAAAGAAAAATACTTGACAAACTAGTTTGATTTTATAATGTTTTTCTATAATTTTATTTAAGTTTCTATAAAACAAACTATAGAAAATAAAACATGCAATGACATTCAGACATTTTTAAGTTTCCAGACACTCTTTGGGGCTTCATTGTCGTGGAAGTCTTTTAAAGAAAAGAGAAAAGATTCGGTAACCTGTTATTTCACGACCTCAGTTCAAAGACCAAGTATCTATGTGTAAACGGCACTCTGCAAATACAATGAGCGGTTCAACCTTGCTTTCACAGTATTTGTTTTGTTTCTACGTAAACTCGGCGCCGGGTTGAGTCATTTCATCACCTTGTCATTAGGGAATGTGGTTACGTTTTCCACAGCCAAATATTTGGAATTATATGTCACATTTATTACTGTCCCTCTGCCCGCTTTCCAAAGAATACGGCCCCTCTGAGCCGGGGATCCTCGACAGAGTCGTCCTTCAAGAAGTCTTCCACCAAGCGTAAGGCCCCCCCGCCCCCCACCTCGAGCAGCCCAGCCTCTCCTGATGAGACCACGCCGGACAGAGGCATGACAGGTCGGTCTGAAGGCTTTCTGAGAGTATGCTTGTGTTCTCCAGCAGTTTCAGGGGTTTTCTTGGCTCAAAATGGTGATAATGTCTGTGCACTGCATCCACACAATCATTACATGCTGATTCACTACATAATTGAAATGAGTCAATTACTTAATAGCACTTTATGTTAACAAAGAGAATGTAATGTTATTGTTAATTATTGAAACATCTGGAGGCAATTTTTTTTGCCATGTAAACAATTGAATTTTTATAAGATTTTGCTATATTATATTATATTAATATAGTTTTCCTACAAAATACTATAGTTATTAAAAAAGTTACATTAATAGAATATTACTTTATATATTATTATATTATATTATAGTTTCTATAAAACAAACTATAGAAAATAAAATAAAAAGAGTAGCCAAACACATTTAGAAACTATAACTATAACTGCTATAATTGTAATAAAAATGAAGTACAGACTTTATCATTCTCCTAAAAAAAAAAAAGTTATATTATTAGTTATTTAGAATGTTTAATTTTGAAAAAAAAAATATTTTAATGCATATAAACCCTGTGTTTATATGAGCTAAGAAACAAGAATTTAGTATCTTGGCTATTTCATCATGTTTTGTGCTCTGTAATCTGTTGGCAGTGGGTGGAAAAGTAAAAAAGAAAGCTATTATTTAGAGTTTAGGCTATTATTATGTCATTATTCAGAGGATTTTGTGTGTGAAAGGGCTTGATTGAGCACAGCAGCTGTACTTTGAATGGGTGGGCATTTGGGGACAGTGCAGATGAGCCAGTGTGTGTTGCCTTTGACTTTCTGTGTGTTTTGTCTCCACCTAGTGGTTGAACAGACCCATCACCACTTTCTCTGATTTGATCTACAAGCCATAGGGGATATAAATAGATTTTATTAATTATTTGAAAAGTAGCTATAAATCAAATTACCCAATGTTTGTGTGTCCCGTTTATTAGAGTATCATTAGCAAAGCTTAGCAACATTCTAACATCTAAATCTCCGAAGGCAGCGGTCTAGGTTTCGGATCTGAGCTGTGGTGTGCCTGAGTTGGGTGGTGGCTGGGCTGGTGAGAATTTACTAGATGTAACACTCAGTTAAATGTTTGCAGCTGTATTAGTTAGACTCTTTCTCACACTCGTACACACGTACGGGCAAACGGTTGCAAATGGGCCACAGCTGTGGTGTGTGTGTGTGTGTGTGTGTGTGTGAGTTCCTTCTGGGTGTAAACACAAATATGACATTTCATCAGAGGTTTTATATGAGCAAATGTGATTACGCAAACGTTCAACCTGACATGGAATGGAAATCATGAGGAATTGGACAATTCTGTTTCCAATTCCATTGAACGTTTGCGGCTCCCTAACGATTATTAAAATATGTTTGAGCATTATATCTGGCTATGCTTATGAGTTTGACACGGTTTGTCTTTTTTATCAGTTCATTTAAAATAATAATGAATGATCTATCTATCTATCTATCTATCTATCTATCTATCTATCTATCTATCTATCTATCTATCTATCTATCTATCTATCTATCTATCTATCTATCTGTCTGTCTATCTGTCTGTCTATCTGTCTGTCTATCTGTCTGTCTATCTATCTGTTTGGATTCAGGGTTTGCATAATGTGTTCATTTTAATTCAGTTTATCATAAGACTGTGCACAAGTCCTCTACAGGAAATAGGGCATAGTAGAAATGTATAAACTTAATTTATTATGTAAATCACTTGTTCAGATCAGTTATATTCTGTTGATTGGATTTTTAAAAGATCATAATGACTTGGTGCTTTCATTATATTTTCTGACCCATGAAACAAATGCAATCTTTTCATCAATATTCACGCTGGAAGCGAGCGATGCAACAAAACCGGTCCTGTTGTAATCCATGCATGGCTGCAAACTTTGCTATAAAGCTTTGTTGATTTTAATGGGAGTGTTGAGCATGTCGCTCATGCAGTGTTGAAGGGGTGTACTTCTTTGGACAAAACTTCTCTATGAAAGCAGCACTCATAAAAATACATACATGCATTTTTTCTATGAAGTAAAAAGTGCTGTCTAATCAGGGACTGAAATCTGCAGGCAGACTCTTCTCATTGTTCATAACTATACAAGGACAGCCTTCCGAGACCCAGCAGGGATCATTCACTCGGTTTTGTTTCTTACAAGTGTATTTTATGAATGCTTTTGCAACTTTTGCTTAGTTGCATTGAGTTTCACAAGGCATTCCCCAGTGCAGGCTCAAGTCAACACTGATTGGCTGATGGCACTACAAGAAGCCCTGAACACTTTTTACTCTTTACCCTGTTAGCCTTCACCCACGCTTTTGAAAAAATCCCAAGAAATGGCATACCCAAACTAAAACAGATATAGTTCATGAACCCTTTGCACTAAAAGAATAAGTATGGTCTCATTTGAAAGCAGACACTTTGCAGTTTATTTTAAAGTTTTTTTATATATAGTTTCAGTTTTGTAAAGTTTGTGGTGTAAATTTCCCCATTCAGTCTCATTCTTCCCTGCACACATTCACACCTCTCCGGCCTGGTTATGGCTCTAATTATTCTTTTCATTTGTCATTATTATAATTACTGACGACTCTCTATTCACACTGTTTTAATCCCTCATTTATTTGATCAAACTTCTCACTTCACCCTCTTTGAAACGGTATCAAATGCCCTTCTTGAAAAAAGAAACATTTCAGTGAGCTTTACTATTTAAAATTATTCATAAAAATGTGCTCAGCTAGGTGACAGGTGCATCTTAGGGCTAGCTAGCATGTTAGCTTAGCACACCATCAATACACGACAATTTATGAGATTGAAACCATGTTTTTGCTCCAAACTTTATAATGCAAGTCGAGTGTTTTTAATAAGTCAAAGCACTGCCTTTTGGGTAAAAAAATTTATAAATATTACTCGTCTCTATATAAATTCGATGTAAACATATGAGAATCTGTCAGTATTTCTCAAAATCTGCACAGTTTTGAACTAAAAGCCCTTTCATGACGACCGTACAGGAGTTGTTTTTTTTGTTCTGAATGGGAGCGGCTGACGGTCATAATTCATATTAAAGGCACTATTGACTCATTTTTTCGTTTTATAACTTTTATAACTGAAACACATTAAGACAAACCTGCCACTATAAGATTTTCTGAATAAAATAGAGGTCAAAAACTGAAGCTTGAGTCTTAGATCTGTTTAATGATGTATAGTTTTTCAGGGTAATTACAATCGTTTACATTAAAAAACAAAGAATAATTCAGTGCGCCGTCGTCCTCGTGAAGTTTAAGAGGATGATTACAGTTATGCTTACAGTCAGAAGTTCTAATGACTGAGAAAGAAAATAAATATTTAAAGAGCCAGAAACACTTAAATAAGAGCTCAGAATGGAGCAGAGATAGAAGAGCAGCTACAGAAGGCTTTGAATCTAAGTGTCTGGGAGAGATCACAGAGACGGCTCTCTGGATGTTTCTTCATCTCGCTGGTCTCCAGAGAGGACGATTGAAGAGCTGAATCAGGCGAGAGAAGCGAGACGTCTTAATTAACGCCACTCGCTGACTCTGAGGAGCAGAGAATCCATATTAACACTGCATATACTGTACCACATCTCTCTCTCTCTCTTTCTATCTCTATCTATATCAGCTGCTCCTGCATGAGAATGGGCATCACTTCAGTTTGATGTGGAAACCCCTGCTTCAGTGTAACTGCAACTGTACTTTTTAATATTTAAGCAATTGACTTTCTGCATTTCTCATGATTTTACGCTGCAGAACCAGTGTTGGAGTCTCCTCTGGAGGAGATCAAGGAACAGGAAGAAATGCATGTGACCGACGCTGTGCAGGAGGAGCACCTGGAGGATGACAGCAGCCTAAACCTGTCCGCCGACATCTCTCTGGACTCGGGCCGAGCTGGGACCACGTCTCCTTCTCAGAGTTCTGAGATTCTGGATAGTGGGACGTCCAGAGACAATCCATCATGCGACCTGTCCACAGATGCAGAGTATGTTCATTAGAAGCTCAGTGCACAATGTGTTCATTTATATTCAGTGGCAGTTCAAAAATTTGTAATCAAACACTGTAATGACACATTGAAAGCAACGAGAACAAAGCAACCCAGAAATGAAACCTATTGATTCTCATATTAAAGGAGATTTAGGTTTGTTTTAATAAATGTATGTAAATTAGTGCTGTCAATCGATTAAAAAAAAAACTAATTAATTGCACATTTTCTGTAATTAATCGCAGTTAGGGTTAGCATAAAGTTTTAATTTACATTTAAAGTTTTTAATATATTTTTATATTGTAATAATTACACAGTTACCTCCAAATTACTGTAGAAACAACATAAAAACGGGTATTCTAAATATTTGATCTAACAGGTGGGAAATATACAGAAATTGAGTAAAGTTATCAAACACTTCACAGTCTTCACTTTATAAATTATAACATAGATTAATCCTTATTAAAGCTACAAAAGTTGTTCAGTCAAGAGCAGGGAGTGATTTTCTCTTTGTGTTTTGTTTTTTGATTTACATTAATGACAGACAGCAACAGGTTTATTAGGCTGCTGTCACTTTAAGACATTGCACACGATGTGGTTCTGACACAAATCTGATGTCCTCACAACTCTTTACTGTCATTTAAGACTTTATTTAACTCATTTAAGACTGTGCTTACGAGGATACTTGAAAAAGCAGGCATTTTGGCATACTTTTGTGTGTTTTTGTCCGTTCAAGCGCGAAAGAGAACTCTGCTGTCTGAAACGGCTTTTTGTGCGCACGAGTCGTGTGTGTCTGTCACACAGACAGGAGATTCACAGGCGCACGCCAGTACAGATTTAATTCCTTTTTTGCGTCTTATCATGCTTGAATGGCACTTGAATGAATGATAGTGTGATCATATACTGTAGCACAGCCAAAGGATGACGGGAAAAAATGGATGCTTACAAAAAAAATTATAATCACGCTTTAATTTTGACAGCCTTAATGTAAATGTTTTTAGTTTTTCTAATTTTAAATTAATTGTAGGTAATTTATTTCATTAAATGTGTTCTTTAAACATTACATGGTTTTTACCCTTGACAGAGCAGCTGAAGGCACAGTGAATGGAGAGATTAAGTCGGACCAGGCCGCAAGCTCTCACATCCAATCAGAAGAGAAAGGTAAGCTTCAACTGTTGGGTGAGATCCTTCAACACCTCAGATTTCACTCAATGTTTTTTCTTAGTGCAGTGGTTCCCAAACTGGAGTATGTTAATTCTACTCCGACTTAAATAACATTTAAACCCAGCATGATTTCTAACAGGCAAAATGCCGTAGAAGATCAAATACATGACATCCAATCAAATTACCTCATCTTTTCCTGTCAAAACTGACTGCATCCACACAAGCAGCATGCATATGATAAGTTGTGAGCTGATATGCTGCCTTAGCATATCTCGCTATATTACTGCCGTTCTCGACCAATATACCTTTTTAAAAGTATTAGCACTTACTTGTATGAAGAACAAATATAGACACAGACTGTGCATAGAGATTGATTTAAGACTCAAACTCTCTTCAATACAAAAACATAGCCCTTGTGTTCTTGATTTTAATATTGATCATTTTATACGAGCAAGAATGCAATTCTTCCCAAATATCCACATGATTGCAAATGTGCAAATTTCATACAACAAACAAAAGTGTTATAAGTGATGTACAATTTTAACACAGTTTTGTATTGTTTGCTTTATTTTGCAACGAAATAATAGTTTCAACGAAAGCCACAGCAAAACTGCAACACAACGGTGTTTCGTGAACGAATCTGCGGCTTCAACCGCGAATCGCGAGAGTCAAAGATTCAATGACCCATTCATAAATTCAGCCACTTGCTTCATTGCTTCATTCATCTGAATGAATGAATGACTCGATAGGTCACTCATTAAGACAATGACTTACCGCTACCTACTGGTGGTCTTAGTTTAATATTTAAAAGCTTTGGCTTTGGCTTTCCTGTAGCTCAAACAGTAGAGCGTTGGCGCTTGCAACACCAAGGTCATGGGTTTAATTCCCAGGGAAAGCAAGAACTGATAAGAACTGATAAGAATGTAAATGTGTACCTTGAAATGCAATGTAAGTCGCTTTGGATAAAAGCATCTGCCAAATGCATAAATGTAAAAGTATCACTTCGCTTTGACCATCATTGCATTTTTATTGAACTTTTTTTTATTTAAACCATTAATTATTTTATATAGGTATTTTATAAGAGTAAAAAAATGCACTGGAAAATCAATTTAAATGGGCAATTATTGTCCCTTAATGGAAAAGGTGTAGAAGGATGTTAAATGCTTCTGGGGGTACGACACTGTGAAAAGTTTGGGAACCACTGCCTCAGTGAACTTTATGCGATTGTTATTCATACTTTAATATCAGAATGACTCGTTTTGGCAGCTTAATTTCAATAAATGCTCTGGTTGGACTGAAGTTTTGAGGTCTGAAATTTACAGTAATACAATGAACTCTTTAATCTCAGTAATTCTCAGGAAAATTTGATTCCTCATGACACAATCCCTATTAAAAGTCATAAGAAAGCAGTTTGATGTGCAGTGGGCTATGTATTCCAGTAAAACTCTAGTGACAAAATGAAAGGCTTCGATGCATGACTTTGTTTTCTCTTTTTGTAGAGCCCCTGGTGGAAAAGACAGAAGAGGCAATTCAGCCGTCTGAAAGTGTCCCTGTTCTGGAAAAGGTTTCTGCGAGCACCACAGAGAAGCCTGCATCTTTGATCAACACGCTTCAAACATCTGAATGCGGCGTCCAGACTTTGCAAGCCCAGTTCTTTGATTCAGACACGGTTGCGGCTTCCCCTGAGCCCAGCCGTTCATCTCGCTCCGAGAACCAGATGCCTGAAACCATCCCCAATACTGTCAACTTCACTCACACTGAGACCCACATGCAGGCAGAACCCCAACAACCTTCTAATAAGCCATCGAGCTTATGCACTGAACCCTCCATGGCCCCGTCTACATCCTCAACAGGAATAAAGCGAGACATGGCCACTTCCACAGAAGAGCTGCAAGTTCCTGAACCACAATCACCTGCGATCCAACCATCTAAGGACTTGACATCTACACCAGCCTCTAAAGCAGGAAGCGTCCAGTATATTGTAGATGCCGAACCCAAACCAAAACCATCAAATGAGCTCACCCGTGAATACACGCCCAAAGTCGGCATGACCACCTACACCATCGTGCCTCAGAAATCTCTAGAAAAGCTCCGTTTCTTTGAGGCAGAGTTGACTCTGGAGCCTAATGTGGACTGCAAATCTGAAGCAAAGTCTCCCTCCAATGGCACGGTTGCTCTTAACGGCCATCAGAACGTCTTTGCGCAAACTAGCCCTTGTACATCACCTCCAGCAACCGCTTCGTCCCCAGTAGAAGAAGGAACCGAATCCGCAGTCAAAGACAAGAAAGTTCCACCTGCAACAAGACCCAAACCAGCCTCTTTCCGCCTGCCGCCGCACAAACGATCACCCGGGGATTACGTGATCTCCGCGGTCGTACGCAGAGCGAGCATCGGCAGTAGCAGTAGCAGCAGTAGCTGCTGTAGCAGTCCTGCAACCCGTCCAAAAGAAGCCACTAGAGGCCCGCAGTTTGATGCGTTTGTTGCGCCGGACATCTTCCCTCCTCCACCACCACCAGTCCAATGGGAAGAGGAGGAAAATGCAAGAGCGAGTGATAAACCTCTACCTCAGAATACAGAGGTTGACGGTCCGCGGCCCAAATCTTCACAGTTTCCACCGTTGTCCTTTCTGCCCCATCAGAAGAGTCTTCCCACTAACCCCACACCTTCACTGAGTTTGGAGAAGTTGAGAACCTTTGCTGCACCCAAACCGTACTCGCCCTCAACGCCTTCTCGCTTCGCTCAGGCCGTGTCCTCTGCTGTGAAGAGGACCCATTCTCTGTCCCATCATGCCCTGGGGGAGTCACCACGCACACATCCTCTGACAGCACAGAGATCCATTAGAGAATCGCCAGAGTCGCCGACGAGCACTGTGAGTACAACCTCTACATCAACAGTTTGTTTGTTTTTGGGTGAATCTTTCTGATAATAATTTTTGAATTATTAGTATTAGTATTATTATATTTTAGGGAAAGTAATATTTGTATTATACATTTTAACAAAATAAAGACTATTTTTGAATAATTTTTGTGCATTGCAAAAGTCTTACATGCATATATGTGACCCTGGACCACAAAACATGGGTATTTTTTTTTTAAATTGAGATTTATACATCTGAATAACTAAGCTTTCCATTGATGTATGGTTTGTTAGGATAGGATGATATTTGGCCGAGATACAACTATTGAAAATCTGGAATCTGAGGGTGCAAAAAAATTGAAACATTGAGAAAATCGCCTTTAAAGTTGTCCATTTATGTTCGCGATTGTGCTGCATTCACTCACAAAAATAAATGTTTTATATATTTACGGTAGGAAATTTACAAAATACATGATCTTTACCTAAAATCCTAATGATTTTTGGCATAAAAGAAAAATCGATAATTTTGACCCATACAATGTATTTTTGGCCATTGCCATAAATATACCTGTGCGACTTATGACTGGTTTTGTGATCCAGGGTCACATATATATATATATATATATATATATATATGTGTGTAAGAATTTGTAAGAATTTATATATGTATATGTAAGAATTTTGCAAAGCAAACAAATTATACAAAAATAGTCTTTATTTTGTTTAAATGTATAATAAAAATATTACTTTCCCTAAAATATAATAATACAAAAAAAAAAAAAAAAAAAAAAAAAAATATATATATATATATATATATATATATATATATATATATATATATATATATATATATATATATATATATATATACATTTTTTCCCCAACATATTTTCATGACAATTGGGCATATTTTTTCATACAGATTTGCTGTAATGCATTTGGATGTGTTTATTTTGAATTGTTATGTCTATTATTCTCGGTTGTGATTTTCAATAGATTCCCATTACTGTATTACAGAGCAGAATCATTGAACAGGTCTCATTTGTGCTATTTTTTAAATAATTGGTCTATTTCGACATGCGTTAGATAGACTGTGTTTCATTTTGCTGTTTTTTCAGCATCTTGTATCATGAGAATTGCATGAGAATTATGAGTTAAAATAAGTAATGTTTATTTCTGTTGCACTTTTTTTTTTAAAATGCAAAAACACTTACTGTTTGTTATGCTGATGCAATAGCCAATCAGATTACTGGAAGGTACCACCCAAAATGTCACAATTAAAAACGAGGCTCCATGTACTGCATATAAAATGGGTAATGAAAAATAGATTTTTTGTTGATTTGGGTGTAAAATATGGCCATGTCATGTCTGTGTCTTATATATTTGATAAGATTCTCTCAAAAACTAGCATGTATGTATGAACCATGCAGTGAGATGGTGAGAATACCATGCGGGTGGTTCTGCTTTCAGTACTTGGCACACCTGTTGTAGCCTCATTGTACTACAGTTGTTGTGTAAGTAAATAATCTATTGTGAAAAACACCCAGTTTAAACTGGTGCTGGTAAATTAATACTGGGAGTTGGATGACACTCATTGTGATGGCTGTGTGCGCACTCAATGTATTGACGCACATGGCTCATTAATCTATGTCCCGGATTGACCTGTCTACTCGTCTTTTGTCGTTGTGTCGCTGGGGTCAACTGTGAGCGTGTTTAGTGATGCAGGGCCCGGTGTGTGCTGTCAGCGTATACAATGTGTGTTTGGCCCTCAGTCTTGAGTCAAAGCTTTTGTTTGCTGATGAGTTTAAATAATTTTTAAGATTAAGATTCAGTCAAGTGTGTCTAAACTTTTGACTGATGGTGTATGTAAATAATGTTGTTTACGACAACGTGTTATGTTGGTGCTTATAAAAGAAATCAAAATCAAAATATAATTCTTCCTGTGGAAGACATGATTTGGTTATTTAGATGTAAATAAACTAATACTTGTATTTAGCAAAGGCACTTTAAATTGTAGTGACAGTAAAGACATTTACAATGTTACAAAATATTTCTGTTTCAAATATTTGCTGTTCTTTTGAGCTTTCTGTTCATCAAAAAATTCTGGGAAAAGAAAAGATCATGGTTTATAAAATTACAATTTTTATTAAAATGTATTAAAATATTATGCAGCACAACTGTTTTCAACATTTATAATAATCAGAGATGTTTCTTGAGCAGTAAATCGTCATATTAGAATGATTCCTGAAGGATTCCTGGAGTAATGATGCTGAAAATTCTGATTTACTGAGCAGAAGAGACTTATTTAAAAAACACAAAAACAAATCTGACCCAAAACTTTGGAACAGTAGTGTAATTTACAAAAGGGGGAAAAAATGTATTTTAAAATCATATTTAGCTAAAGGTGCTCTAAGCGATGTTGGGTGACGTCACTTCTTGTTGACGTTCAAAGTATTGTCAAACAAAACGGAGGCTAGCTCGACCCTCCCTCCTCCTCATCCCGTCCCCTCCCCCTCCCTTCCGTGCTTTTCGGGACTTTGCGCGTTCCTTCTTTTCCTTCTTCTTTGCTATTCGTTCATCGGAACGTCGTCGTTTTGGTCGTGTGTCGGCCATATCAAAATTCAAGAGAATATAATTCTAACGTTAGTCGTTGTCGTTGTCTAGGACATCTCTCCTCTAGCTAAATTCCCTCTTCATGCTTCTCTCTCCTTCACCCCCCACACCCCCCTTCATGTGCACGCGCACTAACCCCCCAACCCCCAAATCATTCTTGTCGGTGATTGGCTGGAACACTGTATGTTATGTTTCGTGGTCCAGGCTGGGCCAGTTTGTTTTTGTTGCCGTTTGTGGAGCCTGGGCTGTCTACAGAGACCGCGTTTTTTTGCAGTGTGTTCAGGGGACGGGCAGCTAGCGGATAGTGAGGAGATGTTTGCTGGATGTGACAAAAAATGTTTCGGTCTAAAAACTGTGTGACATCGCTTAGAGCACCTTTAAACCGTTGTCATTGTTAATGATAATAATATATAATGAAATATAAACATTTTTTCAGCCATATTGCCCTCCTTAATTTTCAAACTAGTGCATATTTACACAGAGTGTAAATGCATTATTTTATGCACATGCATGTGTCTATGTGTGAGTGAATGTAGTCTTTGTAATGTATGTGTGAGTGTCTGTCAGCAGGAGTACAGTGGAACGGTCTGTGTCTTCTTCATGTGATTTATGCGCGTGACGCAGAACCAGCAGTGTCTCTTTTCTCGGACCCTGTGCCTGCCTAGTGTGCATCATGCTCAGTGTGTATTGTGTGTTTTCTTCCCCCCTGTGGACCACAGGTGACAGACAATAGAGGAGGAGGCTCAGAGAGATCCAGAGAGGCCCCATCACACACAGCAGAGCCGAGCTCCTCCCGGGATGCTGGCATGGGAACATGTAAGATTGGAAATACTCAAGCGTCACCAGTGAGTGAATCTAACTCTAGATCTAACCATCACTGAACCACTTAGAAACCCTGATAAAACAGTAACCTTCACTTTAAAGTAGGGGTGTCACGATACTGAACTCACGATACGATATTATTACGATACTCCAAGACATACAGTATGATAAAAGGTTAACAAAAAATGTGCTGTTGATTAAAATGCTAAATTGTATATTACATTGTGGGTGTAAATGAATAGGCTGGGACTTGATGCTGGAAACCCAATGCACAGGACAATAGAGACACCGGAATACAAATAATCATGATTCTGAAGCTGAAAGCTGAATTATTAATTTAGACGAATTTGCTTGCACTCTGTCACTGACTAGATATATTTAAAATAATGTAGGCCTCTTTTTACTGGTAACAATATAAGACATTTGGCATTATCAGGACACACAAATATTCCCCCATTGCATTATTATACATTATATTCAACATTATATTTAGTAGTTAAATGTCGTACTGACACTAAAACTCTGAAAACACAGTAATTTTTCTCACACAGTAATTTTTATTTTGGGTGAACTATCCACGATACAAATTGTTAAAAAATTTTATTGCGATATATTGTGACACCCCTACTTTAAAGGGTAACTCTCGCCAAAATGCAACCTAGGGTCTTTTTGTTAATCTACCCGAGTCGAACTTTTGTGTAAAAACATAATTAGGATGGAAACGCCACTTTTAAGATTGACTGTATTTTCGTTTTCAGTCAAAATGCGTTTTGAATGGGAGTGCTTGGGGCACGAATATGATAGCATCAAAATGGCTTTTTTTAAAACACTAAGAAGGCTCGACACAACATGAAACTGTGCTGGAAGTATCACCAGGGGCTCTACACATGAACTCCAGCATTGAGAACATTGTTTGTGTTCACAGAGTTTACTAAAAAGAAAGATTTTGAAGTTTTATAAAAGAATCTCCGAATGCAACGTAACATGAGGAGAGTAAAGATGGAATCAGTTCATTACGTTGCATTCGGAGATCGACTACTTTTGACTGACAAATTTCCAGCCACCGTAAACACTAACTAATAAAGAGAGTCGTACAAAACCTTTCTTTTTAGTAAACTCTGTGTACACAAACACTGTTGTCAATGCTGGAGTTCATGTGTAGAGCCCCTGGTGATACTTCCAGCACAGTTTCATGTTGTGTCGAGCCTTCTTAGTGTTTTAAAAATAGCGATTTTTGATGGTATCATATTTGTGCCCCAAGCACTCCCATTCAAAAGGCAATTTGACCGAAAAGGAAAATACAGTCAAACTTAAAAGAGGCGTTTCAATTCTAATTATGCTTTTAAACGAAAGTTTGCCTCGGGTAGATTAACAAAAAGAGCCTAGGTTCAATTTTGGCGAGAGTTACCCTTTAAAGGTCCTTTATGTAGAACACCATCAATAACTGACGAATCATTTCTAAAAGTTATTTGTTAGTTGTAAAGTTTGTTTGTGATCTTCTTTTGTCCACAGGGGTCTGAAGCATCTTTAGCGCCGTCTCCTTCATTGAAGGGAATATCGGAAGTGTTTCATTCAGCGGAAGAGTGAAGCATTAATCCCTCATTGACAGAATCCTCAAACATTCTGCAGGTCATGAGAAAATCTTCAGATTTGTTTCTTTTCTTTTTGCAGTAATTAGAATATCATGTTTTTTAGGTGTGTCACAAATCAGAAGACTTTCTGTACTTTTTATCTGGACAGAACTGTGTAGAGCGCAGTCTTTCACCTTCACAGTGTGCTGTATCATTTATTTTATTTTTTCTTGTTTTTCTTCACACAGCATTTTTTTTATTAGCCACAACATGCCTTAAATATAATATAAAATAAATATAAATAAACACTTAAGAGTGACCATATCATATCTTTCAATCTCCTAAAAAGACAAAAAGGAATTTTTTTTTTAGCGAATTATTCTTGTAATAAAAAATGAATTATGATTGTTCAAATAGCGTGGAGACGAACTATAGTTTTAATTTATTCTTCAGATGGACATTTCAGTTTTTTTTCTTAATATCTGTTACACTTTCCCCTCTCAATAAAAAATAACAGAGATCCTAATGATGTTATCATATATTAAAAATGTATTTTTGTGTTGTTTCTTGACGTATGAATTATGAATTTGTAAATAGGCAGATGTGAAAGAAAATGCTCTGATCTATTTTGAGGCCTAATTTTGTTTAAATTATTATAGATTTGATTTATGTAATTATTAGCCGATAGAAATGGTACTGAAACGTCTTCAGTCACACCTTAATCCCTTGCCAAGCATTAGTACAGACTGTATCGTTAATTATGGGCTGCAATTATAGTATGTTTAAATAATAATATGCTATGAAATTGAACAGTTTTCTGGATCCTACAACAACAAATTATTAATCAGAGCTGTTGCCAAGACAGAAAACACTGGGCTTTTCATTTCTTCTGAGGAGAAAACTGCTGTATCATTTGAATTCAACTCTCCTCTCTTTTCTGTATTAAAGTATAACTGACTTTTAAAGTTTGTATCCTCTGATTGTGTTATTTTTTTATGTTTTTGATGCTGTGAGGATGTCACTGTGTGATGAGTCTTATTTCAGCCACGTAGTGAACACTATAAAGTAGTTGTGTTTACTTACAGGGAGCAATTACAGCAATCCGACACTAACTTGACTGACACTTTATTATATTGATATTATTATATGTATTTGTGTCATTCTGCTGTTTTAAAGGCGCAGAGACATTCATGGAAGATTCTGTACTTTAGTGATGTTTCTGTTGTGTTCAGTGGAGGATATTGTCAGTTTGTCATCAATAAAGGTTTAATGGAGCGGTGTGGAGGAACATGCCATTCAGAAGCTACAACATTGATAAAGAAATGATCAGATATTATTCTGATCTCAAAGTATGTGACCATCAAAAAGGCATCTGTCGAAGAAAATATTCCCTTTCTTTCTTTCTTTCTTTCTTTCTTTCTTTCTTTCTTTCTTTCTTTCTCTGCAATTTTCCCATTTTTTTATTTACATTTTCTTATATTTCTTGTTTTCAGACCTTTGTCACAGTGTCTTATTTTTTTCTTTTCATTTCTTGCATTTTCTTCATCTTTCTTTTCTTGCATTTTCATCCCTTGCATTTTTGGTCTTGCAATTTATTAATCTTTCTTTTCTTACATTTTCTTAATCTTCCTTTCATTCTTTTAGCTGCATTGTAATTTTTTTATGTTCACTTGTTTGTTTGTTTGTTTGTTTTTAATCTCTTGCATTTACTTCCTCTTTCTTGTGTTTTCTTCATCTTTTTTTTTTTTTTTTTGCATTTTCATCCCCTTGCATTTTCGGTCTTGCAATTTATTCATCTTTCTTTTCTTACATTTTCTTCATCTTTCATTTGCATGTACATTATGTTTTTATTAATCTTGCATTTCTTCAACTTTCATTTTTCATATTTTAACCTCTCTTCTCTGCCTTGCAATTTCTTCATTGTCTACTTACATTTTCTTCATCTTTCTTTAAAAGATCTTTTCTGCCTTTTCCTAATCTTTCTTGCATTTCCTTTCAGCTTTTCTTGCATTTCCTTCATCTCTTTCTTGGATTTTCTACCTCTCTCTCTCTCTCTCTCTCTCTCTCTCTCTCTCTCTCTCTCTCTCTCTCTCTCTCTCTCTCTCTCTTTAGACGAGCACATCAGATTGCATCCTCGCGCTTCGTGCGTGTGTGTGTGTGTGTGTGTTTCTCAGTATCGTGACGTCGCGTTTGGAGCCGCAGGAGCGCGCGCGGAGCAGAAGCAGGTACAGAGCCAGATAACACACATGACTGTACGAGCACAACGCCTTCAAATGCGACACTAAAGTGCGGTCTGAAGGATCTTAGGCTTGGCAGGGACACTCTTTAACACGGTACAGTAACACAGTGTACTGTACTGTAGTGTGTGAAATATGCATATGTCAGCAAAACAACTACTCGCGCGCACAGCTGCTGTTCTGGACGAGAAGCGACTCGTAAGTGTCATTTAACATTACTATAAGGACTACATGATTTTGTGCAATGAGATATAGCTATGCGTTTATATGTGTCATGCTTTCGTTTTATAAACAAACTCTTAATTAATATACACGAGTTATTTCAGGATTTTCCCTTTAACTAAGTCAGATCAATTAAGGAATCCTGTCAGTCATTATAACAAGAAGTTGTGCCATTTACCAGGCCTATTACATTTATAGCAATATGCTATTTAGTTGCATATTTATTTTAAGGCATGCTGCACATTTACGGGATTTTATTTGAACAGTTTGGAGTTTTATTAGAAGATAAAGTGCTCTGAGGTAAAAGTGGCCCTTGAACTACCGCCACCTTCTGTCAGACAGAGAAGTGCAGGCGACGATTTAAAGGGACAGTTACACAAAAAAGAAAATGACATCATTTACTCACACTCATGTTGTTCCAAACCTGTTTGAGTTTCTTTCTTATTTTGAACACAAAAACCAGACATCCATAGTATTTTTTTTTTCCTACTATAAAAGTCAGTGGCTACCATCAACTGTCTGGTTACCAACATCAAAATATCTTATTTTGTGTTCAAAAGAAGAAAGACTCATACAGGTTTGGAACAACTTGAGGGTAAAGTAAGTGATGTTTGAATTTTAAGATACCCTAACATTAACCCTAACCCTGTCAGTCAATATTCATACCAGTTTCTGAAGAATCTAGATTTGCATATCTTGAACTAAATAGCAGTGTTGTAAAGCATCAAAAGTGTGTCAAAGGTTATTTATTTATTTTTCAAATTGCATGCATGAAATGTGCCTTATGAGTAATTTTACAGAAATATGTGATATCTTTTATTCATAAGGGACATTTTTTAACATGGTATCTTAAACAATAGGCCTAATAATAAACACATGAATATCTCATCTGTTTCTGTGACAGCATGGACTCTTCAAAGCTAAAAAGAGTTTTAGGCAATCAGAATTTTTTTTTTTTTTTTTTTGTCCTTCTGCCAACTAATAATTTTATGAGTTTGGCTTTGCTGATTTGTGGTTGGCTGACAGGTCTTTGGAGGGTGTGGTTTCGGAAAGAGGGCGTGGTTTCTGAGATTCAAATCCATTCTGAATGCTTTTCTGATGACCCTGACGATGTTAAATTAAGTACGTCCAGATCATATTACATTAAATAGAAAATTACACACATGCATATTAACAGAACATACTGGTTACACTATTTTGATGAACCCTTTTAGACATTCTGTTGACTATAAGTAACTTTGCATCTGCATAACTCTCATTAGAGTATTAGTAGACTGTTAGTAGACTGGTAGGGTTAGAGTTGGTAGAATAACTTGACATGTACTGTAGTTGCAAAGTTACTTCTAGTGATTATAATGTCTGTTGAGGAGCATCAGAATAAAGGATTAACAGATATTAAGCAGACAGTCTAGTAATACTCTAATGAGAGTTATAGTTGACATGTAGTTGCAAAGTTACTTAAATTTGATACAATGTCTAAATGGGACCATCAAAATAAAGTGTCACCAACATACTTTTATTACCAGTTGAGATAATTTTATCTGAAATGCTAGAGCCAGACAGAATTCAGTGAAAGTAATAATAATAAAACAATTATTTTACAGCAAAACATTATTATTGTAGTAATAATATATTTATTTAATGGTTTTAAATTTATAATTATAATTATTATTATTTTATTATAAAAAAATAACAAATGAATAATGAAATAATAATAATAATAATAATAATTATTATTATTATTATTATTTAAATTATCAATATTAAACAAATTGATAAAGAAATATAATATTAATAATTATTTTTTTAAATTATAATAATTTAATCAATAAAGAAATATAATAATAATTATAATAATTTTATAATGATTATTATTTAAATGACAAAAAATAAACAAATCAAAGAAATACACTGTCAAAAATGATATGACCAATAAGTTATGACAACATGTTTTTACATTTCTTTAACATCAAAATAAGTTAAGCAATTTTGATCTTTTTTTATGTTATGCAAGATTCAACAAATTTTTTAAGTCAGTTTAATTTAATTTAAGTTGAAATAACTTAAACGTTCAAGTTGATTGTACTTAATTTAAAAAACAAATTACAAAAAATAATATTTTTTATTATTATTTCAATTTTAAAAATTAAACAAATAAATAAATAAATATAATGATATTGTTACTATTATTATTATTATATTTCTTAATTGATTTGCTAATTTTTTTATTTTTATATGCTGTTAATGAAGAAAAAAATAGCGATTATATTTGGCTTTGATCAAGAGAGCTCAAACCGTTAGTCTGTCTCTGTAACAGTAACCGCACAGACTCGCTCTGGTCTTCGTGGCTCCGCCTGGCCGGTCGACTAACACAAGTGTGTGTTAGTAACAAGATTGCATGTTAATGCCACATTACAGAGTGAATGCAGTGATTGTAGAGATGGTTCGAGGCTATAATTATCTGCTCTTGTATGTCCTGCGAGTCTTTTGTGTGACACTGGTTCATGTGCTTAAATGAAAAGACCATGTGATAGTCACTCCTCAACCGGTTCCCTGCAAAGCATTGACACAAGCAACTGGTTTCATGGAGCGTCGCTTCTTCTCACAAAGAACTTTTACATGCAGTAAATGTGCTCTGTATTTCAGGACTATAAAAAAACAAATCAGGCCTAGAAATATTTTGGAAAGAGAGTCAGGCGTTTTTTGTCTTTTGACTGCCAATGAGCCGTCACTCCCGTGGGATTATTTAGGAACATGAAACGGGTCATTCCTGTTATGCAGTGACTTTCCATAGCCTTATTTTGAATAAAATATTAATAAAGACACAGTTTGTAAAGATGAATAATATCATAATATCACAGTTAAGTGAGTTTTCATGAGAAGAATTGAATTGAGGCGATTTCATACTTTACAATAAGGTTTAATTACTAGTTTAGTTAACATAAACTGAGATTGAACAATATTTGTTAATCTTAGTTAATATTAATTTCAACATTTACTAATACATTATTAACATCAAAGGTTGTATTTGTTAACATTAGTTAATGCACTGAGAACTAACATGAACAAACAATGCTGTATTATTATTAACTAGCATTAACAAAGATCAATAAATCAATGTAACAAAAGTATTGCTCGTTGTTAGTTTATTCATGTTGACTAAGTAATATTCCATGTTTTCTTTTCTCACATCAAAATGTTTCAAACAAAACATTTTCTTGATATCGTTTTAATCCGTAATAATTTTACAAATATTTCTGTGCCCTCAATATTATTTTCCATCCAAATCCTTTTAACTAACAAAAGCCACTTCCTTAATGCCATCATCCTCCAGGAAGTGACATCATTTTGGAGGGAAAACATCAGCGCAAACATTTGTGAGTATTATTAATGGATGTGATGTATTCTTTTGGGTTGGTAGGATTGGATCCATTTAAAAAAACAAAAAGGAAAAAAAAAACACTTTAAGCTCTAACTTGATCTCTTTATTTCAATCCTGTTATTTTTATTTATTTATTTTGCATTATGTAAACAATCAAGTCATATATATAATTATTAAGCTGAAGTGTCTCACCATGCAGATCATGCTTATGAAGTCTGATGTATATTTTATGGAATACATTAATGAATAGCCTACTTACTATCCTACTTACTAAAGCCTTTTTGTTTAAGTTAGAGCGTTGCTGCATAACAGGAATGACCCGAACTTGAAACAAGACCAATAAACCGATCTGACGTAATGAAAGAAGCGTATTCCAATGCAAAGTAAACACATTCTACAGGATTTCTCTATTAAGTTGGTTTCGTGTTATCAGTGTGCCTTTGTAAAGCACAGGTGGAATTGCTCAAGACAGAAACTGCTGATTCACACCAGGTTTTGTGGATTATTAAACTCATTTAAGTGTGATTTCTCATAAACTCATTTAGGTGTGATTTTGTAAAATAATTATGTGTGAAAGAATAATGTATTGTAACAGCCTTTTTCAATGCTGCCCTTATTGTACATCATTTTATATGATTTAATTTACTGTAATATTCTCCACAATTATAGATGTATGGATCCAATAGGCTATGCAAAGCCTAGAGGAAAATCATATGAAGTACTTTTTAACAGCGTTGGTTTCAGAAGTATTTTTTCCATTCCTTTCTCCCATTGGGATAAAAAATAAATAAATTATTTGTTAAAGCATTATAAGCCATGAACCAAACCAACCAGATACAAGGTGAATCATAACATTACAAACTTTGATTTGAAGCAAAAAAGTAGTAGTGATAGAAAGAACTACAACCCCATGAAGCATTGCGAACAGCATAATCAAATAAAATAAAACATTTCAGTTTATACTTCCATAACTCGACTATTGCTCTCTTTTAAAGCACAGGAGATGTACAAGAGGTTTTTTTTTTCTTCTGAAATCTCTAAAGTCTCAATTTGCTCTTTGTTGAATCTCATGGCTGTCTACGAGAAAATAAAGACATCTTTTCCCTGAAAGCGAGACTTTAGAGCGACTTCTGTCGGAGCAGCAATCTGAAGTCTACCTATCAATATTGCATAGGTTCATTTTTGAGATTGTTGCATTCTTAGTTAGTATTCAAAGACTTTCCGTTTATCTCCTGATAAAAGATTGCATGATTGAATGATATGACTTGTTGAGTTGTTGAGGGTTATGTAACCAGCTTTATTAAACAGACTGTCTTATCATTCTGCCATTAAAAAGATTAGCATGGAATTCAGACAAAAGGAAACAGTATTTAGACTGCTTTCATATCTATCCTTCCATAAGCTTTTTCCATATTTTGCTGCTGTAATCTCATGTATTGCTGAGTGAAACTGTGATAAAACGCAGACTAGACGTTCAGTTTATCCATCAGGAATCGATTGGATCATGAAAAGTTGATGTTACTACCAGAATGGAGTGTAATTTATTTGAGCACAATAAGAGCAAGAAGGTGCATTAAATATAGTTTCATGTTGGCTTTAAAATCTTTTTAATTATCTCTAAAATTCCATCTTATTGTCTTAAAGGTACACTGTGTAGGAATATCTCCCATCTAGCGGTGAAATTGTAGCCTGGAAATCCAGACCCAAATCTGAAAGATTAATGGTCTGGCTTCGACTAATGAAAATCGGCCAGCTCGAGGGGCGGCACCAAGCATGCATTTGAAAATCTCACTGCACGCAATTGGATAACACTACGACCAATCACAACAAGCCCCATATGCTTAGCTACAAGCGGAGCTAACTGGTAGATTAGACTCTTGCCGTATCCAGTCGGCAAAACAGCAAAAACGTCCTTCTTGCAAAGGAACGATTCGAGCGCCGTCTTCTGTTCCTCTTTTAGATAAAAAGCCAAGTCTAACTCGTTCATTGTAGCGGCCAAAGCCGTTTCAAACAACTGGTGTTCATCCATAGCCATCTTGCAATGTTTACTAATGACTGTCGTCATCTGTTTAGCTCGCCTCTGGCCCACCTATATCAGATAACTTGATGTGATTGGTGCAGCTCGGATACAAGGGCATAGTTAATGAGCATCATTACTCGACACCAGAGTAACTCGCTGAGCAAATTCAATTTGTGCTCTCACGAGAACTCCATAGATGGGTAGTGAAATTGTATTTTGCATTCAAACGAATAGTGCTCTCTAGCGCCTCGCTTTTTCAGATGCGTGTTGCAACTACGGTAGCCGTTATGTACCAAGAAGCTATGACAACATGTCTTCCAATAGCACTTCATTGAGTTTAACTATACATGTTCTTCTGTTATGCTGCCTATATGATGAACACATTACACAACCAAGCAACGAAAAAAAGCTTGTAATTTAGACCGTAACATTGACTTACCTGTCGAGAAGAAAGCAGGCAATTTCCCTATATTGAGAGCTATCCCGATATTTACCCTCGGTTTTTTTAATTCGCCGGTCACGTTTCTTTTTAAATCGTTTTATTTGGCGACGAGGATTCCTTCTCCTGTGGCTCGGCATAAGTATGATCTTGCATTATGAAGTACCGTGCAGTGCAGCCTTTCAAATGTGCCGGGGCAGTGACAAGCGCCTCTCACTGATCTCCGTGTCCGTTTCAGCCGGTTTCAGTCACGTGACGCTGGCTCTGAACGAAAACGCCTTGTGGAAACGCGTTGAGGTTGGACTTACCCGTCCAATGTAAATAAAGTTAAGAAATTCTTCGCTTATGAAGATAAGTTAGATCATTGGCAGAGGTAATTTTACACCAATGAGGACATATTTATGAATAAAGACATTAATTTTAGCTAATAAAATACTTAAACTACACAGTGTAAAAACGGAATAAAATTCCGCACATTAAATAGAACTACAGTGAAAATTTTGTAATGTATGTAATGTTGTTTTAGCTATATCCCATAGGGGTGTCGAAATTAATCGTTTCTACGATGCATCGCGATGCAGACGAGGACGATTCCGTACCAGTTCAGTAATAGACCATAACCGATTATAATGTACTGACGCTTTTCTGACGTCATTTGTCGCGTACGTTCTTTGTCGCGGTAGCATACAATGGCAGAGGGAGGCGGGACGCGAGTAATTAAAAAATGCTCCAACTACTTTAAAAGCCTACATCATGGGCACATTACCAACAACCTGGTAAGCACGACCTGGAGAAGACACACGCTGTGAGTAAATCATGTCACGCACAAATAAAATATGCAGGGGGTAATACCACTAACTTGAGAAACCACGTCAGCCGTTTTCACCCTGAGCTGTTAAAGCAACACCAAAGCACCTCTCCTCTTCTGTCCCCCTACAGGTTGTAAGAGGAATTGTCCATTACCGCTGTCGTAAAAAAATTTGCCTACCGTCGCACGCATGCTCGCTGTTTATCCAGCAACGGCTTTAGAATGAACGATGTCCACTGACAAGGTAGAGTATTTTGCATGATTTTATGAAAGTATGATGTATTGCGACATCAGAAACGAAGAAAAACAAAATAATGACTATTGTAACGCTTGACGTAAAGCAAGACAAATTTGTAGTTTCTTATGTCTCATTCGAACTACAGAAACGCTACCGATCTGGCAAACTTGCCTAGTGCGGTTATAGCAGATAGAGGGCTGCAAAGCGAATGCAAGTGTCGTTCACCCTGTTACGACTTGATGAACCACTGATTCGATTTTGGAAACATTATTTTAAGGTAAAAAAAAGTTCTTTAGTGTTGCTTTAACGCCTGGCAGAGCTTCTGTCTCACGTCGTGGATGAATGGCAGCGATCACTTTTAGCATTTACTCTTGTGTGTTCTAAATGCTCCTGTTGTCTTCTGTGCCCAGACTTTAGTTTTGTTTGATGTTTGATACATTCAAGAAACGTGTTTTCTTTGAGCAGGTAAAATTAAAGGTTCAGTTCATATATCTGACTGCTTGTATTTATTGACAAAATTGTATACATGTGAAGTAAAATTGAAAATTGAGGACGCAGTGCATCGTGATATAAAATTGAACTGAATCAATGACATAATAATCGTAATCGAACTGAACCGTGAGACCAGTGTAGGTTCACACCCCTAATGTCCCACAATAATGCACATTTTACAGCACATTTATGATCTTTTAGTCCACAAGTTTTCACTGCTTTTGCTGATTCTGCAAAGCAAAACTGGAAGAACAAAGAACTGCAATTAAAGATGAAGTGAAACATGTGAAGTATGCATGTTGGGACGGTTCCTTAACGAACGTGTCAGTGATTTACAGTGACAGTTATTTGACTGGGACAGAACAGCAGCATTCCAGAAACCTGTTTTTGTCCCAGGACATTCAACAACAGTATGAGATTATTTTGTTTTTTAAGGATTGGACCCCCATGTCAAAACATCCTTTGCAGCCAGTCATAAATATAAAATGAATGCATAAATTATATAAATCAATTAAATACATTTACAGATTAATATTGAAAATAAGACTAATTTTCTGACTGTTTTATTTGACATTATCCAAATAGACATAAAGAAGATCATCAACTTTATTTTAATTGCCTATATTTATGAACATTTACTTTTAATTGAAATCATGTTTACACAGTCACTATATTGACCTTCAAAAAGGGACAACATTAACTTGCTGTAGAAAACATTCTGTGGGGTATTTTGAGCTAAAACTTCATATACACACTTTGGGGACATCAGAGACTTATTTTACATATTGTAAAAAGGGGCATTATACCACCCCTTTAATATCTTGCTGCCTTTGTAATTGCATTGGGCAACTTATATATATCCAACTATATGTGATGAGCTGGATGATAATATAGTTACAATTTGAATGAAATCATGCAATTGAGATTTGCTATATATCTTAATGTGAGGATACTGTATGTATGCAGTACATAAGTTGGCTATAAATCTAACTTTTTATTGCTGTGCAATTATACCCTTTACATTTTTGTGACGATAATCACGCAGTTGATATTTGCTGTATATATTGCTTTAGGTAAAAAAACAGGCTCAGACAGGCGACCGGTTCTCCTCTGGCCAAACGAACAAACATGGTGTGATTTTGATTCCAGTGAACTAGATTTCTAAAACACACCATTCCCATATCCCTCTATTAGTGTATGTCTATGGGATTTGTACCGAATGGACTTCAGCTAGTGGTATTGTCAAGGTCAAATGACTAAAGTTTGTACCGTGTCTCTAATGTACAATTATGCTCTTGTACGTGACGGTCTAAGAATAAAAGTTTCCAGCACAGATGCATGAATGCTGGTTAATCTGATAATTCCTGCAGATGACACTAGTGATGCTAACTAACTACAGGTCATATTTCTGATCCAGCCTCCGACTCACTCAGGACACGTCAGTCTCAGTTAGTTTTCATTTAAGGATCAACTTTGTCCTGACAATTCCTTATTACAAATAAACAATTACATAACAAATAAAACTAGAGGCAAATGAGACAATTGTTGGCATACAGTAAAACTATAAAACTATTAAATAAATGTGCATAACATGCATCAGAATAGGAGAATTGAATGAGAAATGTATACTAGAATAATCATGCTATTTCTGACAAAATTACAATACAGTTCAAAAGTTTTTTATAATGCTTTAATGTCTGCACTTATTTGCTCAAATTTTAGTAAAATTGTGAAATATTATCACAATTTCAAACATTTTAAACTGCATTTTATTCCTGTGATGCAAAGCTGAATTTTCAGCATCATTACTCCAGTCTTCAGTGTGGAAGCTTGTTTCTGCCACTGAATGAAAAAACTTTTTATTGTCACGTTACGCGTAAGACAAAGCTCATGGAGACGAGGAATACGTATTCGGACGGAATTAACTTTACAAGAGTAGATGAAGTAAAGTAATTTTACCTCAGGACGTCTGTAATATTAATGGCCAATTCGCACGGGATAAGATATCTCAGATAAAACTAGCAGAAGTGGGAGGGGTAACTCAATTTGCGCATCGCCATCACCCTCCTGTCATCATGTGCATATTACGTTGCTTCCTGATATCACGTGCGCAAACACATAACCTATATTTTATTTATACATATATAAAAGTTATGTCCAGTCGAACAATGTATTAATTAAAGGGATAGTTCACTTTGAAATTAAATTTTGGTATGTTTTAGCTTACCTGAAGGGCATCCAAGATGTAGGTGTCTTTTTTTCCTCAGTAGTTTCAATTTTGATATTTTAGGTCAAACCGTTCTTGTCTGTCAGTCATATAATGCAGGTCTGCGGTCACTGTCTCAAAGAGCATGCACAAGTCCAAATTAAAACAATTCCCCATCGTAAGTACACTTTGATGGCCTAAGACACGAAACGAGCGGTTTGTGTGAGAAAACGAACCGTATTTATATAGTTTTTGCCTCTTGAACACAGCCGCGTCCAAATGATCTGACGGCGCGGGCGGGTATAGATATATACACTGATGTCGCCTTGGCTAATGAACTGCAATAGCGAAGGCGACATCTAGTGTTTCTATATCTATATCCGCCCGCGTGCAGGTATAGAAACACTAGCACTAGATGTCGCCTTCGCTATTGCAGTTCATTAGCCAAGGCGACATTCAAGAGGCAAAAACTCTATAAATACTGTTCGTTTTCTCACACAAACCGCTCGTTTCGTGTCTTAGGCCATCAAAGTGTACTTACGATGAGGAATTGTTTCATTTGGACGATGGGGAATTGTTTTAATTTGGACTCTGTGCATGCTCTTTGAGACAGTGACCATAGACCTGCATTATATGACTGACAGACAAGAACGGTTTGACCTAAAAATATCAAAATTGAAACTACTGTGGAAAAAAAGACACCTACATCTTGGATGCCCTTCAGGTAAGCTAAAACATACCAAAATTTAATTTCAAAGTGAACTATCCCTTTAACTTCAGATTGGATTGTGCTGGTAATAGGCACTTACCTAACGCTAAAAGATGTTTCGTGCCTCTAACATGTGCTTTCTGATCTGAATGGTGTGTGGAAAACACTTGAGTTTTGCCACAGACTCGTCCCAGCATCTAGAACGCAACTGAATGCTTTTTCAAGCATCTCCATACTTGAAAAAACGCGGAAAACTACTTTTAAACAGGAAATTACGGAACATTTACATACATATTTACAGCGGGTCTATTCGCACGGGATTAGTATTACCTGAGGTCATTTTTCCGGACCTTTTTACTGAAGGTAAAAGTCACCATAATCTTTACTGACATTGTCCGTAATGAATACTGAGATGGCACATTCGGACGGGACTAAAATCACAGAGAAGCTATTACTTTACCTCACCTCTCCATGTTAAACTAGTCCCGTAATGGGGCTTTAATAACCAAACTCTCAGGGGAAACACTCACGCTTACAAGAGATTGAAGGAGAACACAAGGTATAAATACACAGGGACTAACAAGATAACTAATGAGGTGATTGACAATGCACAGGTGATATAAATGACTAATTCGAGCAATCATGGAAAACTAGGTCACAGGACTAAACCAAAAACACAATGAAGGGGGGAAACACAGATCATACATGTAACATTTATATACTTTTTAATATATATATTTTTTTATAATTCTGACAAATGTAACCGACTGACCGCTAGCGTTCCCTTTCCAGAAATCAAGGTTGAATCCGAAGTTAAATTTCAATGGAGAAATCAGCGTGCCTGTTTGAATGTTAATATGTAACCTGACATATATAGAGGTTTATGTGAAGACAGGTTGTTTGAGTTAGCAGTGGCCTTGTGATCCACGGATGTTCATAGAGTCACGTTTGTGCTCGGACTGTCTGCGTCAGTCGATGTCGACATCACTGAGACTGATGACAGAAGCTGATCTACTCCTGACAGCATTGATCATTACAGGACACTGAATTAAACCCTCAGGAGAGAGTCTGAAACCATGCAGATGATTTCAAACATTTCTGGCAATGTTTGACTTACATCAGCTAAAAAATTATTTACTTTTGTGCATTTGGCAGATGCTTTTATCTTGCTTTTATGTTACTTGTTGCTGCGTTCTTGGCCAGGCCACTCTTGTAAAATATTTTTTTGTGAGATGAGGTGTTAACCTAGCCTGGCAAGCCAGACATCAAGATGTTAGGTCTGGCAACTCACCATTGGCACGGCTCAATCCGTGGGGTGGGATAAACGGTTGTCTCTCAAAATCCCTTTGCACGCAATAGGATAGCGCTACAACCAATCAGAGCTACGAAGAAGGCTAGTTGGTATATTAAACTTTTCAGAAAAACTTTTCGGAAATCAGAAAAAAATGCAAAATAATGCTAATGCACAGCCTCCAGATTTCTTATCAATATTATCATTCTTCTGGCACTAATAGCTTGATTATTTGCTATATTTTGGACACTTAAACCACATTTAAAACACATAATTCCAATGCATTCCATAAAATATCAGTATCTGCGCACAAATGCTGCAGAAACTTTGCTCAACTTCACTTAATCTTCATCATTTTTGCCCGATTATTTTTATTCAACTGATGGTTTGGTGTTTTAGAGGTTGAAATCATTGTGGACAGTTTCAACCACCAAGTCGGTTTTATTGAAATATTTTGTTTTCTACCTATGATAAAACTGTGCTAGATGTTAAAGGGTTAGTTCACCCAAAAATTAAAGTTCTGTCATTAATTACTCACCCTCATGTCGCTCCAAAACTGTAAGAATTTTGTTCATTTTCGAAACACAAATCAAGATAAACATAATTTATTACTTTATTTACAAAATATTAATCTTCAAAGCACGTTCATGCTCTCAAAAACGTGCGTTGGAGATTGATATTTTGTGGTAAATAATTTTTTTGTGCACAAACAAAGCACTCACATAGGTTAAACAACTCAATTCATATTCATTTTAGGATCTCTTTATGAACTTTTTGAAGCGTCAAAGTTTCAGTTGCATAGCTGTCAATGGAGGCGCAGAAATTTCTCAGATTTCATCAAAAAGATCTTCATTTGTGTTTTGAAGATGAACAAAAGTCTTACAGGTTTGGTGCGACATGAGGGTGAGTAATTAATAACAGAATTTTCAAGTTTTGTGAAGGAGGGAGCCGTTCCTGACCTCCCACTACAATCCTCCCTCCTTAAACTAGTACTAATGAAAATGTAATTCCTGATATCAGAAATAGACATTGTTACTAGAAAAAGTACATTCTTAATATCAAGAATTCACATTTTAAATTGTACAAATTTCATTATTGATATCAAAAATGCATCCTGTGAATGAATAAAACCTGAAATGGCTTGCCATAGCATGTCACTGTGTTTTAAATGATAAAAGAAATACTTGATACTTGATGGTTATTATTTACTGAGGGATGTGCATCCATATTGACCAGTATGTCCAGCCAATCAACATTTTAAATGCAATATAGCCTATAAATCAATAGTCAATATCAATACATTGCTCTCCATCTTGCTTTATTGCAGAGTTGTAACTAAACTGACTTGGAGACTATAATCATTGTCTTGTTTTTAAAGTGTGTGCGCCTATAATGAGGAGTGTCATCACGCCCATATTGTACTGGTTCCCACAGATGTTTAGCTGGAACGTGCGCGTTTCATTTCGTGCACGTGCATATGAACGCATGTTAACGCGTAACACGGTTATCGTTTCCGAGCTGCAGTTTATAAACAAACACCATTGCCCTGTCGTTTATCAAACGTAATAAATAGTTGTATTTCACTCTCACTTTTTTTTGTCAGGCACAAAGTCACAGAACACAGCCCTGGAAGTGGCTAGCATTAGCAAGCAACAAACAGAAAGACCAAAAGATGCACTGCTGCTAGGTTAGACAGACAGACAGACTAGAGAGAGATGCACATCAACTTAAAGCTACACTGTGTCATTTTTTAAGTTGATTCTTAGCAAAAAACACTTTGTTCTTTCAAAATGATATGTGCTCATTAATGTGTAATTACTTCTACCAACTAATCAAGTATTCTCGTAAGCGTAGAATCTGCCATTTAGAATACATACGAGCGAGTCGCTCGAATGGCGGCAGCCATGTTGCACCTCCATCTTGAAAATACATTAGCCAAAGAGGGACATACCTGGAAATTCAAGCTTCGCCTTTCGCGTTTACACACTCAGTGGCACCGTGACGAATGCGATGGGGGAGATTACTCGCGACTGCCGGCAGATTTGAAATAATATGGCCACCATAGGAGTTAAAACGCCCTCGGAATAGGAGGGGCTAGAAAGTAATATTCAGTTGGTAGTCATAAACAATTTCACCACTAGATGGGAGAAAATCCTACACAGTGTAGCTTTAACTTAACTGTTCTTTGCTGACATCAGACTTGGAGAGGAGAGACTCTACCACTCTCATTGTATTGTTTTTCTCTCTTTTTGTGACCAGAAGGATATTTTCGCTTAATTTTCTCATCGATGTTGTAAACTTTGATTGACGCGCTTTGACACGAGGGGGAGGCGGGGCCTTGAGTCATTTGCGGTACCCTATGCAACTTGCGTAATGTGTGTATAGGGCTGATCAGCTCTGCGTGGAGCTGTTTATGATCACTATCATATAGTGGTTTTCGATTTATCAAGTAAATCTAAAATATGTATTTTAGGTATGAGAATTGCATATTTTGTTTTGATAATTGGGATATGGTCATTGGGCTATTTTTGATTGGCCATTGTTGGGCTACTTTTAATAACCTAATGCAATGCATGGTTTACATGCAATTAACAATTAAAAAATGTTTACAGAATTTTACCAGTCGATACATCAAAGTAGATTTTGCTCAGCAAGAACAAATCTGACAGTGAAGATTGGCGGTGAGCGCTGCGGAGAGATTTGTTTTCACTGCCGCTGAGATATGGAAAGGGAAGATGATCCGTGCGGATGCACTTATATGGTTATCTATTAGCACACGCTTCATTCAGCATGTCGCTGTTGCTCTCTCCTCGTCTTTCATCGATCATCAGCTTTCTGAACCCCGTTGCTGTAGCTGAGACCCCTCTGCGTGTGTGTATTGTCCTGTGGTGGTTGTTGTCGTGTGTGGGGCCGTCGGGCTGAACTGAAATAGCTGTGCCTCTCACGTCCCGCTAATGTAATTAAGAGCGTTTGCATTGACTGATAACAGAAGAATGTGTTTTAGCCCTGCTCCTATTTTTGGACCGCCATGCTTCCCGTTCCTCGGGTGTCCTTGTCTTAGACCCAGTAGAAGTTTCAGTGATGAAGCTCGTGTAAATGTATATATACACACACACTAACATAAGTTTGAGGTCAGGAAGATTTTTTTTTTTTTTGATATTGTGAAATATTATTAAAGATGTTAAATAACTGTTTTCTAAATGGTAATTTATTCCTGTGATGCAAAGCTGAATTTTCAGCATCATTACTCCAGTCTTCAGTGTCACATGATCCTTCAGAAATCATTCTAATATGATGATTTAGTAATTTATTCTTGAAATCCATTTAATTAAAAATTTCCCTAATCTTTGATACAGGATCATGATTATTTGAGAAGTCGTAACAAGGAAAAAAGGATGATTTATCATGTCAGGTTTGACTGATCAGTTCCCTGAGACGGCAGTGGCCTGTGTTGGATCATTTAGACCCAGTCTTTACTATTTTAACTTCAATTTTGGTTGCATGTTGTACTTTTAGATTAGTCTTTTAATTTTTCTATGGCCTTTTTGTCTTGTGTTTAGATAGATGATGATGGAGGAAAAGATGACAAGAAATGGTTGCAAGCCAGATTTAAACTTGCATCACCATATGACCACCATAGCTCAACCATTTCCCAAGCTCGCTCTGCTATATCTATTCAAAAAGGCCAATTTGAGTTTTTAAGATATGTGTATCATAGCTGATTGTGTCAGAGCACATGCAATAATCAATGCATTAAACCAACTTGTGTTTTGCAGTGCATCCAGTTAAAAGTGGTTGAAGTTGAAAAGTAGAAAAACATAATGTTAAATCTTTTCACAGTATTCCAATTAGTTTTACAAATATTAGAACATATTTCTCCTCTTTATTTTATGATGCAATGTTTATGTAACAGACAAACAAGTACAGTGAGTGCAGTATCAGACCCAATAATGATGCCATGCCAGTGTTTGTGAAGTGTATGTCATAATGATGGATAATCACAGTTTGTGTGTGTGGACAAAGTAAGTACAGCAAATGTGGAAAAAGCACTGAAGTTTAAAACTTTAATGTAATAGTCCTCCAAAACACTTTCCCCAAGAGCAGTGCTATAAACATGTCTGGTCCGAATAGTTTAGAGCGCTAAACTTTGTGTTTATTTCATCCTGCTGTGAATCCCTGTCAGGAGGGACTTTGACCGAAGAGCCGCACATTAATACTTGATCTGAAAGGTAAACAACAGCGCATGTTATCATCGCATCTGATAGCAGGTTCTGTCTTTTCACATCTCTTATCTTTCTTACCTTTCACTTGCCTAGGCTGGTTGTGTTGTATTTGTAAAGGGGATTTAATCTAAAGCAACAAATCAGGAAGTCATTCATTTCATTAGAGTTCCCAGCATCGTGATAGACAGCGACAGTTGAACTTTAATCAGTGGTGAAAGGGATACTTCACCGATTAGCATTAAGCTTTGTATCAGTAGAAACCCGGTAGTATTTTGGAGTGACCGTGCTTCCGTCCCTCATGTCCCCCTGAGACGAGAGATTTCTGTATTGTGTGTCTGGAAAAAACCTCCGATGACGCAAAAATCGTCAATCGTCAAAGATTCGTCATCGTCATCAGAGGCTTTTTTGTCCAGAGGCGAGAGACTACAGCCAGTAGGAGGAGCTCGTTCCTCATGTGTTCAACCCGCCCATAGGGGGATCTCACGATAAAACAGCGTCTTTTCAGTTTCGAGTCGACTAGTAGCCTAGCTGTATCATTTCTTCTGATACTGCCCTCTGTAACCGGTGGGCGTGGCTTGGGAGTGTCCTCGTAGGGCAGCGAAGCAAGTGCATTCTGGGAGTTGTTGTCTTTCATCCACGTGAGCCAAAAATACATGTTCTGGCTTTTCTCAGTCTAGAAGGCACCAATAATTTCACATTTCTACTACATAAATGACCCAATTTAAATTCACATTCATCTTTCCAGCGGTGAAATATCCCTTTAAATGAGTTTAATAAATGCATATTTTTAAACTTGATTTAAATGTACATCAGAGCGTTGGTGCTTGCAATGCCAAGGTCATGGGTTCGATTCCCAGGGATAAAAGCGTCTGTCAAAATGCATGAATCTAAATATAAACCTGTATGACTTCGGTGTTGTCTGTTGTTAAAAAAGCATGATCTTTTGTTTTCTGCAAAGTCATATTGGTTTGGAAAGACATGAGGGTGAGAAAATGATGACAGAATGTTCAACTGAACATTTACTTAAGTATCTTATAGCTTAACCAGAAAGACTGTTGAACCAGCTTCAGTAGAAACCGATATCAATCCAGCATAAACTAGCATGGTCTTTTCAGTAGGGGAGGGGGGATTTGGGATGGTCAAGTATTATAGCATGTATGAAAATACTATTTTAATAATAAGTAGATCATATTTGACTTGTATATATTCATTGTTGCATGAGCCTAACCAGAGCAGAATGGCTGCATCTGGTTCCTCTCAAGGCTTTATGAAGTTTCTTCCATGCCACAGTCTCCTTTTTCTTGAAAATTTAAGTTTAAATAGTAGGATAGGATCATCACAGCACATGAACTAACCAATGCATTAAACCAACTAGTGTTTTGCAGTGCATTATCTGATTTAGGGTCAGATTTACAAAAAAGGTCAAGCTAGCATGCGGTCGCAATCTAATAAAAGCACAAATGGGAGTGGAAAGTTCTGCGGGTGATCTACTGACAATGCACAAATTCAATGGGTTAAGGCATGCTTTTTTTCGGGCCGTAAATAATGGCATAAATACAACTAAATGGACCATTGCAAACCTTAGTAAATCGCACTGCATGATTCATTTAAATTCTCTCTGCACTTAAATTTTGATCTGAAAGGGAAACTCCTATATGCATATGCAATAGGTCAAAAATTACTGCCTATACCTTTTCATTGCTAATTTCTCACTGTGTCTTTAGTAAATCCTGACAGTATTTTTAAACGCCCAAAGAGGGTTTGTGCTGGTGCAAGTTTTTAGTAAATCTGGCCCTTAGTAACTTGATAAGAAGCTGAAAAGTTGAAAGACACAGTGTTGCATCTTTCTTTTCACCCTATTCTAATTTGTTCACAAATTTCTTTATTTGTGATGCAACGTTTATGCAACTGACAAACGAGTACAAAAGCGCAGCATCAGACTCAGTAATGATGCCAGTATCTGTATCAGTGGATCCATCATTTGTGAAGTACAGTATGTAAAACAACACATTATAAAAAAGATTCCTTGTCGGCGAATTAATTCCCGGCGAATGAGTCCCGGTTCGCTGACCTTTTCCCGACCCAACCACTTTTCTCCACCACTTTGCTTCCTGTCTACATACTGTGCTATCATAATAAAAGGCAAAAATAAAATAATAATCTTGAAAAAATAAAATAAAATCTGAAATTATATTCAGATATCCTCGTAGGTTTTTAACCCTTTGAACCCAAACCCAACAAATGCCATACCCAAAGATACCGTTCAAAAAGTCTTTGGACTAGAAGCATAATTATGCTTATTAATTATTTGATTAATACCCTTGGCAGTTTGCACATTATAATAAACACATTATAACACATTATAATAAAGATTCCTTGTCGGTGAATTAATTTCGAGTCCCGGTTCGCTGACCTTTTCCCAACCCGACCACTTTTCTCCACCACTTTGCTTCCTGTCTACATACTGTGCTATCATAATAAAAGGCAAAAAAAAACAATTAAATCCCGAAAGTGGGTTTTTGCAGCAATGCCATAGAAGAAAAAAATTGGTTCCTCAAGAACCGTTCAGAGTTTGAAGGACATTTTAAAAATCTAAAGAAACTTTTATGCATTGAAAAGGTTCCATGGATGTCAAATGTTCTTCAAGGAACCATAGATGCCAATAAAGAACCTTTATTTTTAAGAGAAAAGTTTTTAGTGCACACTAAAGTGTGAAAGTGGTATCTAGTGCTCTTGTTATCAGTACAGGTCTCTTTATAAGTCCCAGTCCGTGAGTGATACACACAAACACAGAGGTCAACCTCCCTGTTGGCTTCAGGCCAGAAGAGAAGAGAGCGGAGCGAAGTCCATTACAAAGGAACAGTAGGTTTTACTGTCTGGCCGAACTCCAGCTCTCATTACAGAGCTTCGTCGCATACCTATAACCAAGAAACCTTTTGTCTGTCCGAGCAGGTCTGCAAAGAAAAAACTGAAATCCAGAAGAGAGAGGCCTGCTTGTGTGTGTGTGTGTGCGTGCACAAGAGCGAGCCGAGCTCATTCAGGAGTCATAGAGTTAAAAATAACTTTATTGCGGATCATGTTTTGGAAGGAGGGATCTACTTCCCAGGCTAGGACGGCCTGCCATGCAGGGGCAGCACAGGCTGAGTGTGTGTGCATGCGTTTGTGCATGTGCGTGTGTGTTTTTGTGGCAGCGGCAGGAGCACGCTGACTTCACACACACACAAACGCCTATCCTGATGGTGTCTGTCCTGTCTTGTGCTCCAGATGAGCTGCTGGATGTAACCTGGCTCCATGAGTGCTATGAATGACTCCCTGGATGAGACACACACCTCTGGCAGCCTCGGGGAGAAAGCGGCCATATTTCGGGGAGCGAGAGGCAGTGGGAACGTCGTCGGGCCGGCCTTCATCCCATTGCGCTCGCCCTTGCAGCCGCCCAATGCTGCGGTCTCCACGCTCTTCAAGGGGAATAGGTAGGACACACACTTTCTATTGCAACTGCATGCAAACGTCTGTGAAAGTGTGCACGCTAAAGAGGATTTTCTTACTCAGTTTTTTTTTTTTTGGTCTTCTTTTCCATTACAGATCATGACATGTGTACTTGAGACGCTAATTGACTATTAGGTCTTGTTTTCTAAAAAAAAAAAAAAAATTGTTTATGCTTGAAACAAGAGCAAATATCTGCCAGATGGGGTCATAATAACAAACTTAATTCAAAGGGACATCATGATTATTCTTCTGACCCCATTGTCAGATATTTTCTCTTGTTTTAAGCATATCTCATGTCATTGTGCATCTCAAGTAAATGTATCTTGATTTAAGAGTGTTTAGATGTTTGTACATGCATGTGTACACACTGTATAGTAAGCAACTTCAGGACGCTAGGTTCCCCACGTCGATACCGTTCCTCGTTTCCTACCGGTTAATCGTTAACCGGACGGGGAATAGAGCTGCCTTTGTGCTCTCTGCAAGGCCTACGTGAGAACCACCGAGACTTTGTACCTGTAAACAGATGTTCTCATCAACGGCACAGACACTGGAATCAAATCAAGCACCTGCTACTTTCCAGCTCGAGTCGGAGGCCACTTTACCGTACGTCACGTCTCCTGCGTGTTTGTGATACGGTAGCTCTGAGGTCATGACGGTGCAGCTCTGACTCTGAAGTGTTTATTTGTGCCGTAACCAACAAACAACTGAGCTCAAATGATGAAGACACACAAACAACTGAATAAACACACCCCGTTTCTTTAGGTGACCGTGTTTTTATATTCAGATATCCTCGTCCCTTTTGAACCCAAACCCAAAAAATGCCATACCCAAAGATACCGTTCAAGAAGTCTTTGGACTAGAAGCATAATTAAGCTGCCATTTGACATGAGACCCTTGGCAGTTTGTTGTGATCAACCTAAAAATGATAACATCTAATGCCTGGTTCAGATTACCCGATTTTAGCCTGATTTTGGCACGATCCGTTTGACTTAGGGTGTCGTGGGGATTCGTAAACGACAACGGGCGTCGGGACGCAAGATTCTATCGTTTCATCTCGTATAGTGTGTCATAGTGGGCGACAACCGACGTCACGTCTGCGATGCTTCACGATATCACGATAAAAAGACTAGCATGTTTAATTTTTTTTTCGGTCCTCCTTTACGGGTTCCATCAAGAGTTAGTGAGTGAGTGAGTGTGTGTGTGCACAAGTGAGTGAGTGAGCGAGTGTGTGTGTGAGTGCGTGTATGTGAGTGAGTGCGTGTGTATGTGTGCGAGTTAATGTGCATGTGTGTGTGTGTGAGACAGCACGTGATGACTGGTCGGAAAGCAACGTGTAGTCTGACATGTTTCTTGTCCACGAGACGCCAATATATTAGGAGTCAAAATCGCGTAATCTGACACAGTGACTGTCGTAACAGACAAAAAAATTGTGTAATCTGAACCAGGCATAAGTTAACTGGTTTTATTTACATAAACTGAATCAACCTAAATACATTCATTTACCAACAAAACATTTACATTTATTCATTTAGCAGACGCTTTTATCCTGAGCGACCTACAATTGAGATTAAATTCTATTGGTTAAATCTGGTAGAAATAGCTAATAGCTAACAGTAGTTTTCTACTGTAAAAAAATATTTTTTTACAGTAGAAAGAATTTATTGAAATCATACAGAAAAAATGTTTTTTAGAAAATTATTTTCGGGAAATATTATTATGACAAAAAATATCCCCTTATTGCAGTGTAGAAACCCAATGCATCTAAAGCCACGAGTCTGATCATGTTATATTTCAAATCTGAGAATGATATCTCTAAAAGAGTTTTATGAAATATAGTTTTTTAAGACCATGGCATGTGACTATTCAGAGAAGACTCTAAACTGCTAACTGATGTTTACTCACAGAAATGAAAATGCTGTCATCATTTACTCGTTTCAGACCTGATGACTTTCTTTTATTCTGTGTAACACAAAAGAAGAACATTTTAAACATGTATCTGAAACAGGACATTTTTAAGTGCACTGTCAGGACAATTGACTGTTTACCTGGGACACACCTTGTGAAACCGGGACTGTCCTATGTAAACCCTGCCACATACGCATATACACACACTCAGCCTTTTTCACTGGATGACTTCTGCAGATTTCAATGCTGGAGATTGATTTTCACAAATGTTTCTCTCTTTTTCTCTTTCTACTCTTTCTACCAATTTGCACTCTAGTTACATTTTTGTGGTGATTCCCTTTGAAGTTGTTTTTGCTTAGTTAAGATTTTTGTTGATTTAATGTGTGTGTGTGTGTGTGTGTGTGTGTGTGTGTGTGTGTGTGTGTGTGTGTGTGTGTGTGTGTGTGTGTGTGTGTGTGTGTGTGTGTGTGTTTGTGTGTGTTTGTGTGTGTGTGTGTGTGTGTGTGTGTGTGTGTGTGTGTGTGTGTTAATTATTTATGCATTTAAAAGTCTCTTCTGTGTCACATGATCCTTCAGAAATCATTATTTTATGCTGATTTTCTGATCAAGAAACAGACGTATTAATATTATCAATGTTGAAAACAGTTTAGCTGTTTCATATTTTTCGTATTTATATGAAATAGACCTATAACATTATAAATGAATTGAATGTGGCCTTGCTGAATACAAGTTAATTATTACTAGTAAATTATTTGTAAAAAATCTTACTGACCTGAAATGTAAAATTATTAATAAATATATACAGTGTGTGTGTAGACAGTTCAAAAGTTTGGGGTCAGTATGTTTTTTTTTAAAGAATTTTAATATTTTTGTTCATCAAGAATGCATTAAATTGATCAAAATTGACAGTAAAGATTTATAAAGTTACAAAATATTTCTATTTTAAATATATATGCTGTTCTGTTGAACTTTCTATTTATCAAAGGTTTCCACAAAAAGCCGCACAGCGGTTTTAAACATTGATAATAAGAAATAAAAAAAATTTGAACAAAAAAATCAGCATATTAGAATGATTTCTAAATGATCAAAAGTAGTAAATTATTTGTAAAAAATCTTACTGACCTGAAATGTAAAAGTATTAATAAATATGTACAGTGTGTGTGTAGACACATTAGAATGATTTCAAAAAGGATCATGTGACACTGAAGACTGGAGTAATGATGCTGAAAATTCAGCTTAGCATCACAGGAATAAATTGCATTTTAATCTATATATGAATTTATGGATATTTCTTTTTGAAAGCTTCAGTGAATGGGAATATAAAAGCAGTCTCTCTCTCTCTCTCTCTCTCTCTCTCTCTCTCTCTCTCTCTCTCTCTCTCTCTCTCTCTCTCTCTCTCTCTCTCTCTCTCTCAAGTATCCATTCCTCCTCTTTGTTGGGCGTCCAGCTAGCTGAAATAGATCAAAAACACACACACAGGCCAAATGAGTTTGTAGCCACTACAATAGCAAGTTACTGTTTATACACATTGCATTATGTTCATTATATCAAAAGAAAAATTTTAATAATGCAAAGTCTCTATTTTAGCACTACAAAACTGATGCATTAAAAATTACTGCAAACGATGTAAAAAAATGCAATACACTAAATACTACACTAATGTATTAAACATTTTTTTCATTTAAATAATTAAGAATTATTTGTTTCCACATTATATTAATGAAAATGCGATGTCAGGATGAAAATATCTCTTAATGCTCCTACAAACAAGCTTCATTTTCTTTAAGCAAACACTATTTATTTAGTGTGGCGAAATATGACCCGTTCATGTTCTCGACCTGTTCCGTGAGATTTACCCATCAACAGAACTCTCTAAACGGATTATAAATAAGCACATGATCATAATTCAAAGTCTATTTTAGCACTTTAAAACTGTGATGCATTAAAAAATTACTGCAAAACAATAATGTTCATATTTAATTCAGCATATAAAAGGCAGTACAATAAATACTACAATAATGAATTCAAATTTGTATCATTTAAATAATTAAGAATTATTTGTTTCCACATTATATTAATGAAAATGCTCCAAAACCTCTTAATTGTCCTACAAACAAGCTTCATTTTCTTTAAGCAAACACTATTTATTTCAATATAGGCGTCGAAATATGACCCGTTCATGTTCTCGACGTGTTCTGTGAGATTTACCCATCAACAGAACTCTCTAAACGGATTATAAATAAGCACATGATCACGCAGCTTCAGACTGCCTCTCCTCGCTTTACACCGGCCCTCGGGGGACCGTTCAGGTACAGCCGATGAAGTCATCTCTGCCCGGGACGTCAGTCATCATATGACCTCAACCGCTGCCTCACACACAGCTGCTGTCTGCTGCGCTGAGAATGCAGGACGTCTGGTTTATGAAATGTCGTCCGCGTCTCACATGCATAAGTGCTATTTTGATGCCGCTAGCTTTCCCTGAGGAGGTAAATTTGAGTTTTGCAGATGTACTTTGTGATATCACCCAGGGTTATTATCATTAACTAAAGCTAAAACCATATAACTCTTCTTCATTAGTTAAAATAAAATAGAATAAAATATAAACAGCTAGTTGCCAAGACAAGTTGCCTGGTTAGCTTTAGCTGTTAGCCCCTTTGGTATATAGAAACCATAACTACATCATTATGAGGCCAAAAAGCAACATGCATTATCCATCTTGTTTCTGAGCAAACGATGAGCGCCGCCATGATTGATTCTTATTTCCATTTGTATGCTGTCCTGTTCCGGTCTCCATAGGAACCCATTGTTAAATGTGGTAAAAAGAAGGACTGCGTTAATTAAACAGAAACTTTTTGAACATTACTAAAAATTAAACTGAGCGCATGTAAGCTGTGCTGTTGTTGGCTGCCACAACAACTGAAATAAACTGAAGAAATTCTTGGAAAATGTGTGTTTCGTGCACCAGCAAATGTCCTTATACGGCGCCATATGCCTCTCATTTTATGCCAAAGACAAGAGAAAACACGCTTTTTTTTGCAGCTCTTAAAATACTCCCCATAAAAGGTATGTGTGCGTTTTTATCATTTTAAGGACAAAACACCCCGAACTTCTCCCAATCTGGAGCTGTATGTAGGAAATTTAACGTTACATTATCAGCTCGGAAAATGCACTAATGTGACTAGAAACACCGGAGACCGGACATTTTCAGCTGAGATAATTGGCTCAACCATCCTTTTCAACTATCTGAATAAAAGTGCTGTAGGATGACGTATTTTTGTAGGCCAAAACCAGGAAAGGAGTTAGCATTTTAGCACTGCCGGTTCCATTGTCCTGAAGTCAATCAGTGTTGCCAGATTGGGACGGTGATTTCCAGCCCAAAAACTCACCAAAACCCGCCCACTACAAGAAAAAAACGCCCAAAATTTTACTGCCAAAATAATATGATATAATTTCATTACCATGTCATTCAAGGTTGATAAGCACAATTTGTATCTCCTTAAAACAAAATAACAATGATAAAATAAAATAAAAAATAAATTCCAGGAAAACAGATCAAAACAGGGCAATAATTAAGGAGAATTAGCCAATATGACTAAAATGTCCAGATGGACACTGTCAAAACGGCAATCAAGAAATGAACCGATGACTTTAACCCTCGGAAGTACACATTGCAGAACATAATGCAGAATTTAGCAGTAAAAACGGATTCATCGATTCAAACCTTTTTCAGCAGCTGTCAGGGTCGAGTATAGTGCAGTCTGGACGGTGTAAAAGTTGCCGATGTCTGGTAAGGTTAGGCTAGTGTGCACATGACCATGGACAGGAGTCGTCCCATATTTGATTTCATTTCATGTCATTCAACTGTGCTCTCTCCTCTCAGAATTATAGTCACCATCGATATCTCCCACCACATGTACGTTTTTAGAGTTGCTCACTATCTCACTCTTTACTGTGCAGATACAACTTACTGTTTAGTAGGCTATATCACTTTGGCATTAGCGATCACTTGAATATACGGAATATACAGCTACAACTTATCGCGCTCATTCGCATCTGCCTGCTGATCGCTGATTGGCTAAAAGTGCGTGCTCGTCGGTGATGTCAACACTAACGCCAGCTGACTCTGCATGGGCGTGTGTGTACAGTAATGTCATGATGACTGATTTTATGGACTACATGCACACTTTAGTTTAGTTTTTTAACCAATTAGACTTTAAAATGTAGATGTTTGAAAACCGCCGAACTGACCCCAAAACAGCCCAAATTTTGTCCACCCGCCCAAACCCTTTTTTACCCGCACAATCAAATTCAAAACCGCCCAATTGGGGGGGAACCCGCCCAATCTGGCAACACTGAAGTCAATGGGTTTTTTAAATTGATTTTTGGTTTAATGCTTGAAATAAGGTGTGTGGTGAAAACAAGCTCAAGATAATTTCATGTTTTTATTCTATGACATATACAATACCCCTTTGTGATTTTTTTTTAAGCTTTTACTTTACTTTTGCCGGTGCTAACACTTGGCTAAATTGGGACTACAGAGGTTGTCAGTGACATTTAACATCATCGTGCCGAACTAGTTGTGTTTATACTCTTGCAATGTATTCTAACTTTCAGGGAAATGTTTTTTAAATAAAAACTGAAAGAGTTGTCGACGCTTAATGGTGATGTTGAAGTCATGTGACTGTGGTGTAGTTCATTTATAGCCTACGTTTAGCTTTTTACTGTTTTTAGGCTTCAAAATTCATAATAGTTGCATTCATTTTTGAAGATTATCATGATGAACAAAACATGTAAGGATCATAAACTTTTTTGGTCACAAAGCTTATAATATGGAAATCCTATTGGGTTTTTGTTGTGGGAATCAGGGTGATGCCATTGTTTGATTCATGTCTCTTATCACTGGTTTCTCATTCTCTCCTCAGGAAAGGTAGAGAGGTGGATGATACACAAATGGGACCCGTCCCAAATCCCTTCCCAGAGTTGCTGCCATCCACTGTCTCTCTAGTGTCTGAGTGTCTGTTACCCTGGACCAAAACCAGTGCGACTCAGGTGAGGCATACATAATTTACTCAAGCCACTACTGTTCAGAAGAGCTGTCTCGCTGTCTACGCCCTACATAGGGAGCATTATGGGATTGGCTTCTCTTTGGGGAATAGATAGAATTTGGCCAAAGGAAGTTTTCTTAGTAGGTGGCCTGCCTTTTGAAACAGCTTTTGTGTCTTAAAATGCTGCCTACATAGAAATCTCACTAGGTTTTGGAACAGAGCCATAGTGTATAATTTCAGGAAGCATTTATTTTTGAATGTATGCATTTGCATTGATTGATAAATTAATGGTTAAGCGATTGATTGGTGGACTTATTGATTGATTATTTGGTTAACAATTCCTGGAGCCAAAAGAAACTTTAGTCACCTTCTCATTTCATGTTTGTTCCACTGTCTTAGTTTAGTAAGTACAGTATAGTGAGACTGAAATGCTGCACACAAACACATGCAGATGAGGCTGATAAACAGGCAGAATGTGAAAACCTCCCCAGAGCGCTAATGACGCAAGCAAGGAACAGAGCGATGTTAAACAAGTTTAGCAGGAATGGAAATGAACTGGGACGGGGGAATGAAATCGCTGTGTCAGCGTTCTGAATCTATCCATTTTTGGATTTAGTTTCTAATCCAGTACTACAACAAGGGAAAAGCATGGCATATGGCAATATAGATATTTTTAACAGAACTTATAATTAAAAAAGGAATGTACATCGAAACAGACTTTGATTTTTCAGCTTTCAGCTTTTCAGAGAAAGTTGTACCTCAAAATTTAAAATAGTTTTAAAAGCTTGGAAGTTTGAAGGTTATGATTTTATACAGATGGATGGATGGATGGATGGATGGATGGATGGATGGATGGATGGATGGATGGATGGATAGATAGATAGATAGATAGATATATAGATAGATAGATAGATAGATAGATAGATAGATAGATAGATAGATAGATAGATAGATAGATAGATAGATAGATTTGTTTTCTGAACATATTTGCCAAACCACGTTATTTTTAGATTTGTTTTCTGAACATATTTGCCAAACCACGTTATTTTTCATTTGGTACACCTGTGTTGTTAGCAGATCACCCTTACCTGATTATCATCGGCTCTGTTTGTTTGTGACCCTACACTAATTTGCACTGAACTTGGTAGATTGCGTTGGTCATAATGGAAATTAGCTGCTGCGTCTGTGTTCTTTAAGGCCTGGGACACACTAGAAGATTCATCTGGACCGCGAGACCACACACACCTGTCGATTGTTGTAACTTATTTACAGTGAGACATGATCTCACAGAGACTCGCGAGATCAAACGTAACTTGAGAAAAAACAAAAACGAATGGAGGACGATCAACGAAACATAAATAAAGGAGAAAAAAATAATATGGGTGATCTTCTTTCTGAATACTCCACTTTTGTTGCATGTTTGTGGCTGCCAAGTTTCATCCAGTTGGTGAAGCTCGCTCGCTCTCATTGGCTATCACGGGTATCACATCAGAGGCAGCCCAATCAGGAGTCGGGATCGTGAAAGAGATTTGGGATTGTGCGGGCTTCACGCGATTGGGAGTAGTAAAATAATCAAATTGACACCACACAATTGAGAATTTTTTGGAGAAAAAGTTGTTTGTGAGAAGCCTCGAATCGGGTTACACACCCCCGATCGCTTGGGGGTGCAAATCTGGCTTAAAATCCTCAAGTGTGTGGCCAGCCTAATTTCCACTCCCATCTGCACTTTTATAGGATTGCAGTCTCATACTAATTTGTCCTGTTTAGTAAGTCTTGTTCTTGTTCTTGCTTTAAAAATGTTCACTAAATGGCTACTAAAAAGATGTTTGGTTGGAATTATAGTTGCTAATTTCAGAAAAAAAAAAAAAAAATGATTGAAATATCTCTGTTTATACCTCATAAGTTTTTATCACTAACTGCGAAGAGCTTTTGTTTTCTGTATGAGATGATGAAAGCTGAGAACCGCTGATATCTTGCTATGCTGATGTGTTTTACGAGTTTGTTATCAGTCGTATATTAGATGCATCCTCAGATCCGATTTGCTCCTGAACTTGAGCAACAACTGAACCTGGCCAATGCAATTTGCTTACAATGCTGATTTGGGAAAACCAAGACCCTTGTGGATCTTATTATATGACAAATATATGTTATGGACAGCCATCCGGAACAGCTTTGACCTGCAGCAAAATCGGCAAATTACAGCATATTGAAATGTGCCGTCATAATGTGGCTTTGCAGTTGGCCATTATGGGGGCCTTCATTACATTTGAGGCTGGCAGTAATGATCCCTCTCGTATTATATCAGAGGCTAGCAATTACAGACACAGTATATTGGTGAAAAGGAGGGAAAACCAGAGGGGGGTGGGGTGGAAGTGTCACGAAAACTTTTTGCTGTGCTAGTTTGCAGAGGATAGACGATGACTCAGAGACTGCGTCTACCCTAAAAGACGGTCCTGGGCTGGGCAGCAACACAAATAGAGTGCAACAGCTGGGTTCCAGAAGTTAAAACTCCAATCATTTTCTACACAAGGAAAAAAAAATTAACGTTAACTTAAAAGTCTTTAAAGACAGACCTGTTGAATCTCGCTATGCTGTCAAACTGTCATACTAAAATATTTGTATATATGTATTATGCATATTTTGCCATAAACTTAAAATATTGTTTCCTCAGATATAGCTAATCGTCAACTTTAAACTAATAGTTTTCTATTTTTTCATTGATTATTTCTATTGCACTGCTTCATGCAGTTGTAGTTCTTTCCTTCATTAAAGCCATTAAGTTCACAGTCTTGTGCCCTTGGTCTTTTTATCTGATTTTCAAATTATTTTGCTTCAAATCAAAGTTTGTAATGTTGTGATTGACCTTGTAGCTTGTTGGTTTGGTTCATGGCTTGTAACTCTTTAGCAAAGACTATTTTAAAATCCCTATGGGAGAAATGAATGGACAAAATAGTTGTGGAACCAACGCTGCTGTAAAAGTGGGCGGGCGCTAATGCACTATATTATCTTCAGACTTGTGTGTGTGTGTGTGTGTGACAGACAGGCTTGCTCACTCTGCAGGCTGAAATTACAGACCTTCGATCGCAGAGCAGGCCAATATGTGGTGACATTAGGTTGCCGGTTCAGGTTTAATGCGACTGTTCTCATAATAGTGCAATTCACAGATAGGTTTGTTCTCTAGCACAACGTTTTTAGCCTTCAGTGCCACCACAACCCATCAATAAGTCTCAAGTACCCCTGCATCGACACTAAACCAAGAAATCAATGTTGAGGGTAAAAAATACATATTTTAAATTTTTATGTTTTAAATCCAACATTTGATGGAAAACCAACATTAAAAATAAAAAAATACATGAAATTACACTATAACCAGTAGATGGTAGCATAGGAGCATTTATTGGTTCATATTAGCTATTTCCACTCCTTAAAGGGTAACTAAACCCCTGGTCAGAGCCTGACTCCACCCACTGCCAATATTTGAAAAATGCTAAAAGTGGGCAGACCCCAGCGGAGATAGAGGGGACGAACCGGGGGCGGGGCTGAGCGGGGGGGGCGTGCACCTGAGACCTGCTGTCAGACTCTAAAATGGAGAGTGACTCACAGGGTCGCAAGACGACGTAAAGTACATGCATCTGATGAATTTTATCGAGTTGATGTCAATAGCGCGCTCTCTGTAGGCATATTCATATTTTGGCGCTATGTGAAAAAATCCAGCAAAATGCGCCGGCGCGTTTGTCGACCCCAGAGTATTAACTTTAGCCTAACCATAAATTGTGATTAAAATATATATGATCACTCACATCAAGACGCCGCTGCGGTGGTGGAGTCCATGCAGGAGGAGCAGTGTTTGGCACTGTGGCGCTTTTCAGCGCGAGCTGTGTGGAGAAGCCCATTTCCACCTCTATTGCGTTGGAGAAGCAATCCCGCGTAAAATGCAGGTTGCACACTCACGGTCTTCCAGGCCAAGTGCATGCAACCACTGGCGCCTAATTTCCAAGTCTGCTGGAAAGCTATGCAGTCCAGCAGTGCTGTTGCAACCAGCAACACTACACCTACGTACCCTCCTGATCACCGTAGCTCGTACCAAGGGCGTGGTGAGCTGGAACCTGCTTACGTCACGCAGTACCGCAAACATCCAATAGGAAAATTTAACTGCAGTACCATTCAACCTGAAGAGGGCAGCACTCAGACGTTTTTACACCATATATTGTAGAATTAAAACACTTTATACCCAAATGTCAAAAAAGTTACTCAAATCAACGAACAGCACTAATAAAGCCCCATTCTTACAGATCATTAACTAAAAAAAGTTGGTTTAGGGTTTAGTTACCCTTTAAAATAGTTTTTTTCACACATTTTGTATTTGAATTTAAATTTAGACATTTTAAGCCACACAATAAATTTTATCAAAGTTTAGCATTCTTTTGTACTAAGTATGTAGTAAAAGTCACAAAGTCTCTTCAAATTGCGAATGAATTACACAAAAAGCGAGCAACGAGCGCCCCCTTTATAATCACTGAAGCTGTCAGTCAGTTCAGCGCAAGCTCAGTGATTTCAGCACACTTGCGGAAACTCACGTTTTAATCAATGAATTTAACGAAAGTGCAATAAATCTCTAATTTACAATGCCTCTAAGATTTGATTGTTAGGTTAGTAACTTTAACTGGTACTAAACAGAAACTCATTCAGCGTTTTGAGTGATAGTGGGCGAATTTTCACAGCCGGTCACTTAATCACCTCTGATTGGCCATTACTTTCAACAGACATGCCTGTGATTGGCTACAATGCTCAATGCTGCAAAATCATGCTGTAAATGGACACGCTTGCAGTGACTAATGCGCCAGGCTGAGGTGATACTGAGGCGATTGAGTGCGTTCCTGCCGTGCCTATTCTGCCTATGCGCAACAAACCAAGCAAAATGGGAATCACTGCTCTAGCACATCATCTAAAGAGCTCGATTGTGCGATCTCTTCTTTTTTGGCATTGAAGTGTCCTTACAAGAGACGATCCAGGTCTTGTTACCTGATCCACCGCATTAGCTGTTGATTGCAATTCTCCAGTGCATGGCCTGCTATTGTTTGAGTGCGCTGATGGGATTATGTGGGATTTGTTTTTGGATGATTTAGGGGAGGGGGGATACTTCAGCTTCAGCTGTGAAGCTTCGGTGACCTCCTGAGGTCTTGTTGGTGCAGTTGACCCTTTGCTAAACCCTGCCTTTAAAACATTACTGACCAATCGTACCTGCATTATTACTTTTATCGATTTCTTTTTTAAAATCTATGGAGGATCATTGTGTTTCAGTATTTTAACCCTATAAATCCGACTGTTTCATAATTGATGTGTAATTTCTAAATTATCAGCATGATCAAAACTGCTGAAAAACCTGTTGCACACAATCTACTACATGCCTTCTGTCGTCTGATTGATAGTTCATACTTTTTTTTTAGCAAGTAACTGGCAAGTAATAATACAAAGTATTATTGTAAAAATGTCCAACTTCAGCCAGGTACTTTTTTATTGCATGCCTTTTTCTGTGAAATCTTTACTGATTATTATGGAGTAAATGCAAGAATGACTTTAATATTGTTTGTAATGTTTCAAGATGAACACTTACTGGACCGAATCAGCTTTTGTTTTGGCTATCCTTACAAAATTTTCAGAAAATTCCTGAGTATCGAATATGATCATCAGGCTTTTAAGGAATGTTTATTTGTTCATCTCTCAGTCATCATTGTATTGCATTACATTATATGTTTTGCCCCCACAATAAAAACTACAGAGCTTTGTTCATAAAACTAAGCATTTAAGTATCATTTTACTGATTATTGGTCTGACAACTGATTATACTGACAATTGATATTTACTCTATATGCATTTTATTTAAGTAATCTGTTACTATTATGAAGATCTCATTGATTTACATTATAAGCTATCAGAATTTCATCTCACTTTTTTGTAACTGCACCAAATTGCATATTTTTGCTCAGTTTGGGTCTCTGAATAAAATTGAGGTGGTTTTTCCTCCTTGAGTATGAGCTCCATATTCTCATAATGTATGAGCCATAAGAGCCTGATGTATTAAATTCACTTTATAATTCACAAATCACTTTATAAGCACATTACTGAATTAATTCCTATGCGATGGTCTGAAAAGCTTAGTAACCAAAGGGGCGGGGCTTAGCGAAGGGTCAGGTCCTGTACAGGTCTGTGTCCCGGGGTCATTTGATTGGCAGGTCTTTTGAGACGTTGCTCCACACGGGACAAAAGGAGAATGTTAGTGTGCACAGCTGTTTGTCTGACAGCACGTCTGAGTCACACGGTCAGCATGCAGAAAGCGATGACATCATTGCCCTGCCCTGCCCCCAGACACTGCCCTGAGACTCTGATGAATAGATGTGGAGAGCTTGAGTAAAGTGTTGAATCATTGTCCCAACCGCCCCCTTCACCCCAGCGCTAATGATTCCCTCTTGTCTGTGTTAGAGTATTGGTTTTTTAGATTTAAAGAAATGTGGGAGATGTGTTGCATGCGAAGCGTCAGTCATCTGATTTGTTTGTAAATTCAATGCTTCTGATGTTCTTTGTTAAAGACTCTTGCTCTGCCCATAGAAAAAATCTCTTTAATATCTCATTTGTTTCTCCTACACACCAGTGAGAGAGACTTTTGTTTAAGCATCCTGCGTCTCAGATGTTTCTCCTGAGGAATAAGACCATGGGAATCTCACACGTGTCTCCTTTAGAGTTTCAGAAGAGATCTCAAAATGTCTCAAACTGTGGTCAGATTTGCCAAAGAAGAAGCAATAAACGTTCCTCTAGGTGGGCATGATGCACGTGGCTGTCACTGGCATCAAGAGGGCAGCATTTTACCGATATCAAACCCACTTCAGAACACATGGTTTGTTGCCACTTTGCAAGAAAAGCATCTCACCACAAAAGTTCTAGATTAATTGCACTGATGTAAAACGGAGCCTCGTCCCATGCTTTTTATATTAGCAGCTGAGCCCAGAGGCCCTGGCCATTGGCACGGCTTTGTTTTACGTGGTCTTTAAAAGCTATTTCAGTCGTGAGAAAGCACTTCTGTGCTTGCAGTGTCATGGTACATTTACATGACAAAGGCTCATAGAGTTGGAAGTGCTGTCTCAGAGCCCTCTTCTCGTCTTCGGCCTCGCTAACCTCTCCCAGACACCAGCCCTGATCCGTTTTCACACTCGAGTTGACCCATATGCAGTGAGACTGTTTTATACCCCACAGTGAATGTTCCATGAGAGGGCACTGGACAATGATAGTCTTCAACTGCATGATGGTTTTCTGTGTCAAAACACAGAGAACTTTTTGAAAAGACCTTGCGAATAGAAAAGCAAAAGAGGTTGAGTAAACTTCATTTACTCACTCTATTTTTCCTTTAAGTATATGCTTTTTTTATTCAGCATTATATTCCTTATGTCGTTTCAACCCCCTTATTGTTTTCTTGCCTCTTTAAAACACAAAATGAGTGCACTGGAGATCACAATTCTCCCAGCTTTTGACTTATTTTTATAGTTGGACAAGATCAGTTTAATGAGTTGTCAACTACTGCGATCAGATACACAAATGAATCATTCAATGCAAATTTTGATTATGTTCACTGAGAAGAATCGGTTCAAGAGAAAGAATGATGATATTGTATTGGGTCTTATTCTTTACTTCGAAATAATGACAAACAATATTTGTATGGAATCTTTGTCATGTAAAAAATACTTTGTTACTGTCCACCATTGTACGTCACATGACTGATAACAGGTTTAATTATATGTGACCACAATATTGACATTGAAGAGTGATAGCTGAGGAGAAAATTGACTACTGGTATAGTACTTTTATGGTGCTTTTTTGTCCGTTCTTGAGTTTAAAGTGCCTCTATTTTGCTTTTCTGAATATTACTTTTCATGCAGTGTGTAATGTAGCTGTCTGTGAATGTAAAAGGTCTGCAAAGTTTTAAAGATCAAAGTGCACGACAAATAAAGTTATTGTCTCCTAAAAGAAAGAATTCCAGTAATTCCAGCCTCACTTCCTGTTACAAACTAACATAACAATATAACAAATTTGCATAATGCCAGCCTATGGTTTTCATTGGCTGCTTGCGAACAACGTCTACTTTGCCCCGCCCTCAAACACTGTAGTTGAAAGAGTTTGGAAGAGTTTGGTTCATGTTGACGAAGTGTTGAGAAGATGTTATTTTCAGCGCTGCAAATCCACTTTGACGCATTTCAAAAGGATGAGGACTCTGGAATTGATATTTGGAAAAACCCACTCCATCGTTACTGTTCGTATCTCTGTGTATCAAGCGTTGAGGAAGATCTAGAGCTGAAATTCAGATCTTGTAATAGGCGTTTAGCTTCAAACAAACCGTTTTCAGACTCTTTGAGTCATTAGGTGATGTGCAATGTATATTATGAGAATATGAATGTGTTTTTTGACATTGGATGCATGTAAAGCTATTGTAGGAGACCTCAAAAACTAAATTAGGAACCTTTAAGATTGCATAATTAAAATGGCAAAAGCTCATACCAGTGTTATTTGTATAGTATATATTGAATTAGTTTTTATTTTAGTTAACATTTTAGTAATTTTGTTGTGTTTGGCAATTTTGTTGTGAGAGAAGCAAATGATGACAAAATGTTAATGTTGAACCGTTTAAGTTTCTGTAACACATATTCATGGCATTGTGTGTTGAATATATAATTCCACGTGCATTATAGAACACAGACGATTTGTCCATCAGAAGTCTTATCTCAGCTTCTCATCTCTCATCTCTCTTATCGCTGTAATAGTTAAAAAGGCACTCTGGCTCATATCGTCTTATAGCGATTATGTAAGCCTGAACCACGGCCGAGCAAATTACAGCTTCATTCAGCACGACTCAACACTGCCCATTATAGTTCAAGGACCAGGGGTTACTTCTTCCCCCGACACTGACTTGGAACATGCTGCTATATTTCAAGGCAACGGACAAGGTATTATTAGCCATAAATGCTATCGCTCCCTCGTTCTGCGCACCACCATTTGGCCTTGCTTTATTTGCTGAGTTGGCTAAATTTGTCTTCCCAAGACAGAATGTAACTTTGCGAATACCCAGCTCTCCTTTCAAGCACTTTAAACGCAAACAGACGTGATGTGTCTTCCTGGCCAGGCGTGTTCCCGCTCACTGTACTTCCCCTTTCTCATGTCGCACATCTTGGAGAGTAACGCTCACATGTAAATGAGACATTTTGCTCCAGCGTGCCGAAAACAATGCGTGCAGTGAGAAAACCACTCGTGTTTAATTACACACAGTGAGCCTCATTCATGACCATTCAACAGTAGTTCAACAAATATCTGTGCAAAACATTAATAAAACCATTTTAAAGAATGATTTTACGAACGATTTACACACGACATGGTTCTGCTCGTGTTCTGTGAATAAGGTCCAGTGATTCTACGCATCTGGTGGTGAAATTAATACTTTTATTCAGCAAGGAACATTATATTGATCAAAAGTGACAATAAAGACCATTTCTAAAGATATATGTGACCCTGGACCACAAAACCAGTCACATGGGTCAATTTTTTTTAAATTGAGATTTATACATCATCTGAAAGCTGAATAAATAAGATTTCCATTGATGTATGGTTTGTTAGGATAGGACAATATTTGGCCGAGATACAACTATTTGAAAATCTGGAATCTGAGGGTGCAAAAAATTCGAAACATTGAGAAAATCTCCTTTAAAGTTGTTCATTTATGTTCGCGATTGTGCTACATTCACTCACAAAAATAAATGTTTTATATATTTACGGTAGGAAATTTACTAAATATCTTCATGGAACATGATCTTTACTTAATATCCTAATGATTTTTGGCATAAAAGAAAAATCGATAATTTTGACCCATACAATGTATTGTTGGCTATTGCCACAAATATACCCGTGCGACTTGTGACTGGTTCTGTGATCCAGGGTCAAATATTTCAAATATGTTTTGTTTTTTTCATATTTCTTTTCACCGTTTGCTTTCTCAATTGACGTTATTTAGTTATTAATACCACACACGCTCATACAGTTTGGTTTCCATGTTTTATGGAGACTTTCCATAGACATAATGGCCGTATTTACATTACATGGGAAGAAAACATTTGATTTGGGTCACTTGAACCATGTGCAGAGATCGGATATGACCCACATATGAATGAAGCCTAAAACTGATCTGAGAATATCAGAATACACATTTCACATTTATGCATTTGGCAGACGCTTTTTTATCCAAAGCGAATTACAAGGCATTTCAAGAATCCATGTGCAAAAAAGCACGATCGGTTTCAGGCCACCTCATATGTGCAAATAAACCAAAAGTGTAAACAAAATAAACAAAGTAAAAAATTTGGTCCTAAAAATAGGCTAATCAACTATGTATTAAGTAAAATGTGATCTGATTAATGCACAGTTACAACATTGCTTGGCAAAAATAAGCAACCTACAGTTATACTATTACTTGCTAGAAGAATGGTTGGTAACACTTTATTTTACAGTGTCCTTATGTTACATATGTTACATGTACTTACCATAGTAATAACAGTAAATTATGCATAATTGCATGCAACTAACCCTCAACCAAATCCTAATCCTACCCTAACCCTATAGTAAATACATGTAGTTTCTTAATATTACTTAAATATATAATTACACTGCAACAATGACACCTTAAAATAAAGTTTAACCGAATGGTTTGGTTATTTTTTGTAATAAACTAGTGCCCATAAGATGCAAGAAGCATCTTAAAGGAGGTTTGTGAATGACAATTGATGGTCGAGCCATCATTAAGAAGAGAGGGAGTGAAACAAGATCCTTGAAAAGAGAGAAAAAGACCCGTCTAGAGAGACACGCTGCAGTTTTGTGGATTCTCGGCAGACAGACACATGGCCTGCAGACGCTTTAAGCTCATGACTCAGAGAGAGGGGCTATCTGTGTCCCGCTCCGGCAAGCCTGCGTGTCCTACACATGTCTGGAGACGTGATACATGATCCCAGAACTGCCATCCAGAACAAGGCCTTAAGAATCTCAGCTGGAATCTGCCCCAGATTCTCCTCTCAGCATTTTACACTCCTTCACAGTGTCTACGAGGCTGCTTTGTACTGTGTTTGTTAGGGTATGCATCATTAGTACTGCACTGCAAAAAGGGATTTTCTTACTTCTTCTTCTTTTTTTTTTTTTTCAGCACAAATATCTTAATATTCTTAAATAAAGATACATTTACTTGAGAAGCAAGATGACATTTTGACATGTCAGAAAAAAATGTAATTGCTTATGATGGTGGTGTCATTTTCTGCAATGACTTTTAGTTTTGTATTTGGATTTCTATGTTTGAGTTTTTTGAGTGTCCACCAAAGCGTTTTTTCCAGAGGCTAGCATATTTTTCCAATTGTCTTCAATATGAGTGCCTCGTTTTTAAAACGGCAGCAGCGTGAACTTATTAGGTACTCCTGTCCAACCTGTTTACACAAATATCTAATCAGCCAATCACATGGCAGCATTTAGGGATGTAGAAATGGTCAAGACAACCTGCTGAAGTTCAAACTGAGCATCAGAATGGGGAAGAAAGGTGACAGAATTTTTAAGATTTAAGTGACTGAACGTGGCATGGTTGTTGTATTTCAGAAACTACTGATTTACTGGGATTTTCATGCACAGCCATCTGGGTTTACAGAGAATGGTCCAAAAAAGAGAAAATATCCAGTGAGCGCAAGTGCTGTGGGTGAAAATGCCTTGTTGATGCCAGAGGTCAGAGGAGAATGACCAGACTTGTTCGAGCTGATAGAAACTTAGGCCCTGTGTCCACCAAAGCGTTTCTTCATGCCGATGGCGTATTTTTTCAATCGTTTTCAATGGGAGCGCCGCGTATTTAAAACGGCATGAGCGTAACGATGCGCTGAGCGTTTTTTCACACTTTTTTACAGGTCGCCGAGAGTTGAAGAATGTTCAACTTTGGGTAAAACGCAGCGCTCATCACTGTCACTTTTTACCCAAACGTCCAATCACAGTGGAGGAGGGGCGGGACTAATACCACACCAACCAACCGTCACATTTTGTTTGTACAACGTCAACAGATGACAACAACAAGCATAATAACGGAACAAAATAATTTAAAACAAGAGCCAGAGCAAATACTTTATAATCTATCGATATTTTTATATAGAAACAACACAGAGACAAACAATCTTTGAATTAGATATTAGTAACACTTTTGCGGATATTCCGTATCATAACGAGCAAAGCGTCTCAACTGAAAAAAATGCTGCGCCACCAAAACGCTCTCAAGCGCCCATAGCTAGGTGTTTTCAGCTGGCTAAAAACGCTTTGGTGGACACACGGCCTTAAGGCCACAGTAACTCAAATAAGCACTCGTTACAACCGAGGTCTGCAGAAGAGCATCTCTGAACAAGCAACACATTGAATCTTGAAGCGAATCTTGACACTCCTGTCAGCGAACAACAGGAAACTGAGGCTACAGTTTACACAGGCTCACCAAAACTGGACAGTAGAAGATTGGAAAAGCGTGTGTCGATTTCTGCTGCAACATTCAGGTGGTCGGGTCAGAATTTGCCATAAACAGCATGAAAGCATGGATCCATCCCGTCTTGTATCAGCGGTTCAGGCTGCTGGTGGTGTGTTGGATATTTTCTTGACACACTTTGGGCCCTTTGTACCAATTGAGCATCGTATAAACGCCACGGCCGACCTGAGCTTTGTTGCTGACCATGTCCATCCCTTCATCACTGTACTCGTCTTCTGATGGCTACTTCCAGCAGGATAACGCGGCATGTCACAAAGCTCAAATGATCTCTTGATAGAATCAAAACTTGATTCTTGATCATGACAGTGAGTTCACTAAACTCAAACGGCCTCCACAGTCACCAGATCTCAATCCAATTGAGCAGCTTCGGGATGTGGAGGAACTGGAGATTCACATCATGGATGTTCAGCTGACAGAACTGCATGATGCTTTCATGACAATATGAACCAGAATCTCTGAGGAATGTTTCCAGCATCTTTTTGAATCTATGCCACGAAGAATTAAAGAAGGTCTGAAGGCAAAAGGTACAACCTGGTACTAGCAAGGTGTACCTAATAAAGTGACCGGTGAGTGTGTGTGTGTTTTGAATGAGCAAGATGTCGATGTGTGTATCACCAGCTCTACCACACTGCTCTGTTGTTTGGCTCTCAGGGACGGTCAAGGCCGCTGTGTCTGAGTCGGTCAGTGTTTTGAGAATCGAAGAGACTGCCTTATCAGTAGCTTCAGTCATTTCAATTATTATTTGTATTTTTTTTCTCCATTTCTGTGATAAGTTGTAGCGCCTGGCTGTCTGAGCTACCACTGCCCACAGCTGATAAAGACACCGAGCCGCTCTCGCTCTCTCTGTCTCTGGTCAGTGCCGTGGAGGATGAGGGAATGATGGAATCCTGTCCTGATCTTAACAGCTTGTGGAGCTTGTGTGGACATGCTGGATGAACACAGTCTGACTGCAGATATTGTGCTTGATAAGTGAGAGTGGGATTAGAAAACTGAGTGTGTGTGTGTGTATGTTTATGGGGGATGGTGTTAGAATACGTGTGTGTGTATGTGTGTGTGTGTGTGTTTATGGGGGATGGTGTGAGGAACACATCTCTGGTTCTCAAATGGTTTTGCTTCAGGACTCAGATTTCACATTTTGGACATGGAGTGGTGACTCAACCACAGTACTAGAAATGTTTATTGTACAATGGTACAAAAATGTCTTTAAAACAAGTAATATTACTGCAAATTGCATAGGCCCAACAATATGCAAAAGTATTAATATGACATAGTCTACATGGGAAAAAAATTGCATTAGCAGCAGAAGTGTGAAATCCAATGTTTTCATGCAGGGCTGTAACTAATGAATATGTTGATAATAAGTCTGTTTATTGTTTCTTTAATTATTCAGGTTTTTTATTTCTGGGTTTATAAAAGCATGATATTTTACATCGTAATATTAGAAAATATGTGCGCACTCAGTGGATTCTTTGAAGACTTGTTTGCTGTTAGAACCCACTGAATTTCTAACATTTAGAGATAAGAATACAACCATTTAATGCAAGTTATGCGCTGGTGAAACTGACCTCTGAAAGACATTAAACAGCAGAAGTAATCCATCAAAGCGCCTGACACGACAGCCCACATGAAACTCTTGTGCTTTTACAAATGTTTTTTTTTCTTTCTTTTCTATAATGTTATGCTGGGTTTTTCAGCACTGTAGAAGGTTTTAAATATTCCATCCATCCATCTTCTTCCGCTTATCCGGGGCCAGGGGGGGCAGCAGTCTATGCAGAGACACCCAGACTTCCCTCTCCTTAGACACTTCCTCCAGCTCTTCCTGGGGAATACCGAGGCGTTCCCAGGCCAGCCAGGGAGACATAATCTCTCCAGCGTGTCCTAGGTCTTCCCCGGGGTCTCCTCCCGGTGGGATGCGCCTGGAACACCTACCCGGGAAGGCGTCCAGGAGGCATCGGGAACAGATGTGGAGGAGCAGCGGCTCTACTCTTTGAGCTCTTCCCGAGTTACCGAGCTCCTCACCCTTTCTCTAAGGGAGCGCGGAGAAAGCTCATTTCGGCCGCCTGTATCCGGGATCTTGTCCTTTCGGTCATGACCCACAGCTGCTGACCATAGGTAAGAGTAGGAACGTAGATTGACCGGTTAATCGAGAGCTTCGCCTTGCAGCTCAGCTCCTTCTTCACCACGATAGACCGGTACATCGACCGCATTACTGCAGAAGCTGCACCGATCCGTCTGTCAATCTCCCGTTCCATCTTTCCCTCACTCGTGAACAAGACCCCGAGATACTTGAACTCCTCCACTTGAGGCAGGAACTCTCCACCAACCGGAAGTGGGCAAGCCACCCTTTTCCGACTGAGAACCATGGCCTCGGACTTGGAGGTGCTGATCCTCATCCCAGCCGCTTCACACTAGTGTTGCTTTCGTCAACGAAAATTATGACTAAATACCGTCGTCAACGAACCTTTATCACGTGACAAAAATGAGACGAGATGCAACGTAAATGCTGGTCATGTGACGATGACTATAATTAAATGTATAATGCAATATTGTTGACGAATAAAAACAGGACTAAATGTGACCCTGGATCACAAAATGTCGCACGGGTATATTTGTGGCAATAGCCAACAATACATTGCATGGGTCAAAATTATCGATTTTTATTTTATGCCCATTTTTTTCTTTTTAAGTAAAGATCATGTTCCATGAAGATATTTTGTAAATTTCCTACCGTAAATATATAAAGCATTTATTTTTGTGAGTGAATGCAGCACAATCATAAACATAAATGGACAACTTTAAAGGAGATTTTCTCAAAGTTTCGATTTTTTTGCACCCTCAGATTCCAGAATATCTTTCCCAAATATTGTGCTATCCTAACAAAACCATTTATCAATGGAAAGCTTATTTATTCAGATTTCAGATGATGTATAAATCTCAATTTCAAAAAATTGACCCATATGACTGGTTTTGTGGTCCAGGGTCACAAATGTGGTTTACAAAATAAAAATTATGCTAAAATGTCTCTTCATTTTCATTGACCAAAACGAGATGATACGAAATGATATAATGTTATTTCATCTCGTTTAGTCGCGTTATTATTATTATTTTGCAGTATTTCTGTTTCCTGCGCAGACGTAGGCGACGTCACTTCCTCAAGCCCCACTCGCGGCATTATTTCAGGGGGCCGATGTTTAATAAAACACTGAAGCTTCCCCGGGCGCCGCCATTGATTAGCAGACCATCACCTGCTATTAGCATTCCATTGACTCCCATTCATTTTGGCGTCACTTTGACAGCGAATAACTTTACATCTGAGGCGTTTAAAGACTCCATTTGTCCATTATTTATTTCTAAAGAAACACGAAAATGTATAAAAGGCTCCATTACCTTGTATCTTACATTATGGCCCCTTAGAAGCAGTTTTTGCAAAAATAGACTAACGATTGCGTCATAAGCACGCGACTCTCTGTCACACAGTAGAGAGATTACCGTATGGACAGGAGGAGAAGCTCGCGGGCAATCGGTGGGGCGTGGAGGCAAAATGACAAAATAATTCATCAGAATACTTAGCAAAAGTTGCTCCTGCTCCAAGCTCAAGGACACCTCCTACTCACACTCTCCGTCTCTGCAAGTTTCGGAAGGGAATTATTCAGATTTCTCTTGGCACAGCTACTAGAAGACAGACGGGTTGCTCACGTCACATCTACGCTGTCAAGCTCAGTTTGAGTCTGCGCAGTACGCTCAGCCATCAGGAAGTGAGAGCTTCTAATTGACTTCACTTTTCTCCATTGAAGTCTATGGGGTCGCTGTGTCCATTTCTTTTTACTGTCTATGCATTATTTAGAAGATGCGGCTGCGGTGAGTTAGCATAAACGACAACAAACAAAGTTAAGTCTGACACAGAGAAAGGGACCGATGGCCGGCCAGCCGGGGTTCGTCTTTGGGAGAAAAAGAAGAAACGACATTTGGAAAAAAACTTTCATTACATAGAAGTAGAAAAGAAAACGGAATGTGTTGTGGAAAAAGATGGGGAGAAATGCGGCCACAAAATCACAGGAAAAAACACCACAAACCTTAAGAGACAAGCGTGTGTACTTCTAACGTGTTTGGCTGGTAAAATAAATATGTTGTAAATTCAAATCAGAGCGTCTTCCATGTCTGGAATGGATGTATTCTTGAGTCTATAAGCTAACAATAATATAATAACATACCCTTGTTTAAAATGGGTTTGGCTAAAAGAAAATGTTGGTTTCGTCTATACTACTAGGTACTTATACTATATTGATTGGGTTAAATAGAATTGCATTACTAAAAAGAGACTATAATACAATTTTCATTGACTAAAACTAAAATAAATGTCATCAGCTTTCGTCGACTAAAACTAGACTAAAATGTCATCAGTTTGTCATCAGTAAAACTAAAACATAAAATTGTCATTAGTAAAACTAGACTAAAATAGTAATGGATAATTCTGACTAAAATAAGACTAAAATGCTCAGACTTTTAGTCGACTGAAACTTGACTAGACTTAAAAGAGTATGAACGTGACAAACTAATAAAAACTAAAATGACAGCTTGACACAAAGACTAGACTAAAACTAAAATTAAAACAGCACTACTTCACACTCGGCTGCAAACCGTCCCAGTGCACGCTGAAGGTCCTGGTCTGATGAGGCCAACACGACAGCAAAATGCAGAGATGAAATCATGTGTTCCCCAAACCGGACACTCTCTGGCCCCTGACTGCGCATAGAAATTCTGTCCATAAAAATTATGAACAGAACCGGTGACAAAGGGCAGCCGGTTTTTTAATAATTAATAATGAAATTCGTTGTTGATTATTTTCATGCTCTTGACAGCCAATAATTCACCACACAAAACCCATGTTTATTTTAATTGCAAGTGAACCCGTATAACCCATAATCTGTGTTATTGTTGTTTTTCCTGTGTAGTTTCGTTCATGGTTTTTGAGCATGAGGGCATGTCACATAACCTGTTTACTGTAGAGTTTGATTGGACAAACGTCACAAAGAAAAGACAGAAGAGGCATTTTGTTTATTTTATTTACTTTAATTTACTTTACCTTTTATTTGATTGTAGTTTTTTAGTTTTATTTTGTTATTTTATGTTTTTTTTAATGTTTTTTTTATTTATTTCATATTTGGAAACCCTGCTGTATAATGTTGTGATGCCTAAACTCACTTGTAAGCAAATAAACTATTTATTTGAGTGAGTTTTAATAGTTGACTCAAAAGTGAAACTTTACTGTTCATTTACCCACCCTCAGGCCATCCAAGATGTACAGTAGTTGTCATTTTTATTCAGTAGAACAGTAAAGAATATTTTTAGCTAAACAAAATGAATACCCATGACTCCTGACGACATATTGAGGTCATATGAAGCATACGATCGTACGACATACGAGTGCAAGAGACTGAACATTATTGACCACATTATTACCTGTAATCCACAGCCTCAGCAAACAGCAAACAGCAACAGCAAATTTCCTTTTTTGGGTCAACTATCCCTTTAATATTGGCCATGTATTGGTTATCAATATATGCCTTTATTGCTTATCGGTATCAGTAGATTGTCAATATCAGTGCGGTCATAATTCATACAGCACAGGCCTCGCGGTGTTTGTCAGTCTTGTGTTTTCTGCATGCGCATGCATGTAACTTGAGACTCCTCGATAACACCTCCCTCTCCTTCTCCAGCCGTGAGTTTTGAGCTCATGTCAGCACTCCTCTTCCTTCTCAATGAGATACTTTCACCTACAGAAATGTAAAAGAATTACACAGTCAGTTTCAGTACAGAACTTCATACGAGAGAGGACGTCAGTGCATGACAGGCCTAGCTATCAGTGATTCCTGTAGCTCAGAGCATGGCACTAGAAATCAGCCTCATGAATAGGCCTTGGTTGTTTTTATTTATTTATTTATATTTTTATATATTTATTTATTTGTTTACTAAATAAATTTAATTGCTTTTAAATGAGCTCCAATTGTTTTATGTATTTATTTATTTATGCATTTATTTATTCATTCATTTTATTTATTTATTTGCTAGTCTTTCAAATTAGCATAAATTGTTTTATTTATATTCGCTTTTGTTTAATTATTTATTCATTTTTTTATTTACCTGTCTTTTAAATTAGCTTCAAATGTATTTTTTTATTTATTTATTTTATTTATTTGCTAGTCTTTCAAATTAGATGCAACTGTTTTATTTCAAATCTCTTTTTATTTATAATTAATTTGTTTATTTATTCATGTATTTATTTATTAATTTATTTGCTTTATAAATTAGCTTTTAATTCAATTCACTTGTTTGTTTATATATATATATATATATATATATATATATATATATATATATATATATATATGTCTTTAAAATTGGCTTTATTTATTTATTTGCTAGTCTTTCAAATTAGCTTAAATTGTTTTATTTATATTCGCTTTTTTATTTATAATTAATTTGTTTATTTATTCATGTATGTATCTATTTATTTATTTATTTATTTTCTTTATAAATTAGCTTCAATTGTTTACAATATATTTACTTGTCTTTAAAATTGGCTTTATTTATTTATTTGCTAGTCTTTCAAATTAGCTTCAATTATTTTAATTCAAATCTCTTATTTATTTATTTATTTAATTAATTAATTAATTATTTATTCACACACTTAATAGTCTTTCAGATTAACTCCTATTTTTATTTTTTTTTCTGTTCTTTAAGCCTGGATCTAAATTTTACCTGCATCATGAAATCGTTTTGTCAATGTTTAGTTAACAGAAATAAGACAAACATCTTCCCTTGTCCTGATGAGGACGTTCATATGAAAGCGTATGAAAGTTGATATGAATGTTGTTATGGAGTCTGATTAGGAGTCGATGCGTCGTGGGATTTCTGCACTCTAAAAGCGTCTTGTCCTGGAGGGCTGGTTAACCCTGTAACACTAGGGTTGTAATGTCACCAAATAACTCTTAATGTTCACAAAGCCAGGAATAGTTTTTGCTGTCCTCAGCTCTTTATTGGGAGACTATCTGCAGTGGAGGTCACATCATTTGCCGTGAGATAAAGTTATAGTTTTTCTCAGACCTCCCTGATGTTCTAACTATACTCCTTTTTGCGGCTATTTTATCAGGAGTTTTTATTAGAATGTGGAGAAAAAAAGAAAAAAAACCACTTTCCGAGTTCCCAAGGCCACAGAAGGATGAGTCTAGAGGAGAACGCATCTCTCTGAGAGTCTCACACGGACGGCGTCCCCGGACGGAAAGCAGACTCCAGAGATTTATCAAAGATTTAAAAGAGCAGACATTAACGTTAACTATAACTTCACGGCTACAGCTGTTTATTAACACATAAAGGTCACTCAGAGAAACAGCAGATCTGAAGGTGATCCGTGCCGAGGACAGAAGAATGAATTTCCACGCCAGAAGAGTCACGTTGCCTGCTATCACGCCTCTCTGCCTGCAGAAAAGGGTATGAACATTTATTATTTATGTTTTTTTTTACAGAAACATTACATTAATTGGTAATGCGAGAAGTTTAATCGTTATTTGAACAATAACATTGTGTAATTCCTCAGTGGAGAGGCTGCAGACAAAACCCTCGGTCATAACTTCTCGTTGTGTATTAGTAGGCGAACACTTACAGTGAAAAGTTTGAAAACATTTGACAGAATTTATGTTTCTCATTTCGATCAAAAGTAAATTAAATTTAAATAGAAAATATTTAAATAAAATATATATATGTGACCCTGGATCACAAATCCAGTCACATGTCGCACGGGTATATTTGTGGCAATAGCCAACAATACACTGTATGGGTCAAAATTATCGATTTTTCTTTTATGCCAAAAATCATTAGGATATTAAGTAAAGATCATGTTCCATGAAGATATTTTGTTAATTTCCTACTGTAAATATATAAAACATTTATTTTTGTGAGTGAATGAAGCACAATCGTGAACATAAATGAACAACTTTAAAGGGGATTTTCTCGGCCACATACTGTCCTATCCTAACAAACCATACGTCAATGGAAAGCTTATTTATTCAGCTTTAAGATGATGTATAAATCTCAATATCCAAAAATTGACCCATGGGACTGGTTTTGTGGTCCAGGGTCATATATATATATATATATATATTGATCCAGATAGTTTAAAGCTGGAATCTAGCCCAAAAAAATCAGCTCAAACATAAACAGGTTTTCATTTGTGTTCATTTTGGTCACTACCTTATTCTCATCTTTCCATGTGTGTTATTTACGAGTTTTTATTACTTTTACTATTGTTATAAGTTGTGGAAAATAATCATAATAAAGAATAAGCAGGTGTGTCCAAACTTATGTTCCCCTGCTAATCATTGAACCCTTCATACTTGTTTTTTGAATTTCACAACACTGATGCTAATGTGAAAAAAACAACAACTTTGCATCCAAAACCATTAAGTTGCATTTATTTCAAAAGATGTTGCTGTCTATCATAGTGTCAAGTCAGTGTTGCAACATTCCCCGGCAAATCACTTTTGGAAGTGGATCCAGTTCACTGCATATTATAGCTTGTTTTATATGAACACAGAGCTCTTTTTTTGTTGCATTTGGTATATAGAGCATCGTTTTAAACACCTGTAAATGTCACTGACAGGGAGTTCCTATCTCCTCATCGTTGTTGTCATCACCGTATCCGTTGCCAAAAGACACACTCTCTGCACTCAGTCGGACGGGCTGAGATGAGTTAAACAATGGCCTGACTGTAGTGTGCTGCCGAAAATACTGCCAATCTGACAGCTTGTGGAAGTGCTCTCGGAAAAGCCACGGTGATAAAATGACATTTGTGCGAGAGCTGAGGAAAGGTCGAGCACAATGCTGGAGGTGTGTTAACACGTGAGCCGCTCTCTGCAGATCTTCATATGCATGATTGTGGATGGGAATAGTTTGGCTGTTCACATGATACATGCCAAGTATATTACTTGCGAGAGTGAGTGATTTCATTAGTATTCATAGGTACGCAGGCATGTAAATGTGCTTCTAGCACAAATAAAAAGGGTTTACATTTTAACCTCTCAAAATGTTTTACCACCTGAAGGGTTTATGTTTTAGTTCCTGTCAAAACGTTGATGTTGTATAATTCAGTGCCGGTTAAACATGCCAACTGCACACTTTACTAAAGACATTTTGTACACAGTGACTTTCAGATGCTTTTTTTAAAAGTTGAATTATTTTTACATTCTGCCTTTGAAACACTGTCTAAATGACATTGCCACGCAGCTTGGAAAAGTATGGAATTTGATTTGAGGGATTTCATGGTCTGGAAAAGTATGGAAAAAAGAAAGCAGCGTATGGAAAAATATTTACATTTCCAGACTATTGCCCCTATTTAGTTTTCTATAATAGAAAAGCTGTTTAGTAATTCTTTACTGATTGTCAAACACGACTGAATGAATTCAAGATGCACTTTTTCATTATGCAAAAATGCAGGTTATAAGTGTAAAATGGTTTCTTCTCATAATATTCTTAGCACTGTATTACAGAGCCTCTAAAACAACCTTTGCAAAAATAAAAAATATGCATATTAGCAACTTAGCATATAGGACAATGCACACTGAGCCACGGCTATTGTGCCATCAGCCCATTTCGCGGTGTGGTTTCTCCGCCGCCACAGAGTGTGTGTTAAATTGGACATTAGGCCTTGATATTAGAGGTACTACACTGAGGAAAGCCCAGTTTTGAGCAAATAGATCTCTATTAATTCAATTGCATCCATACTCTAATTTTCTTCACATAGTAAGATGGCAGTGAAGCACGTAAATATTAAAGTATATATAAAACTAGAAATTGTAATGCGTATGCATGCAACAACAACAAAAAAAAAAAAAAAAAAAAATGTGCGTACGTGAATAGTTTGTCAAGGGCACAAAAAAGTTTCTCTTGTGCAGGCAAAAGCCTGTATATTTTTATTTATGTAATTTTTTTTTTTTTTTTTTTCAACTCTGTATGTTGTCAACAAACCCCTAAATATATGTACAGATGACTGTACTATATACCAAATATAAAGCTGAATTTAATGTTGAATGAACCATGGAATTTTGAAATGGAAAATGTGTAGGAACCCTGTGCAGCTCATTTGCATAAACTCTGCTCAACTTCTCACATTTCCAAAGGTCGCTGTCACTCATGTTGCCCAAATAGCAAACACTCACTGAAAGACTTCTTATGTTGTTCAGCAGCAGTGACCTCACTGAACCCAGATGACCTTAAAGCTTGTTTATTTATTTCATTTAATTGTTTATTTAATAATTATTTAAGTTAATACATATTTTAAGACTTTTACATTAGCTCCATTTATTTGTATTTATTAACTATTCTTTCAAATTAGCTTCAATAGTTGTAATTTGATTGTCTTTTTTTTTCTTTGTCTATTTATTTATGCACTAATCTTTCAAAATGCAGTAGCTAGTAGCAATAGTTTTAATTTGATTATATTTATTTATTTATTCATTCATTTGTTCATTGACTAATCTTTCAAATTAGCTTCAACATTTTTTATTTTATTTTTATGTATTTTTATGTATTTATTTTAGCTTTTTAATTAATTGAAGGCACTTTAATTGTTCTGGTTAAGTTGCAGAGAGATTAAAAATCTAAAATGTTTTGTCTCTTTACAAATAATTCTTGATATTGATATTTATTAATAAAAATAAATAAATAAATGACTTCTGGTAGCTTTGTCAATGCAATCCACTGTCAATGTCAACACACCTTGTTGTGTACTGTGTGTGTATTGAACATTTAATTATAAATAATGCAAGCAGAATACTATTTTTGTCTAAACTTTGCTCTCGTCAAATATATTGAGTATTTTGAAGTGACTTTATATGTAATATTACAAGTATGTATGCATGGGTAATGACAGCATTGCTTTTTAAAAGCACAGTGAAGATCACATATACTTATCTGCAAATGCATCAGAAATGGAAAAGACAAGTAAATGTGTGAATTGACTGATACAAATGAGATAAAGCAGCATGGATGGATGATGGATGGAAGGAACGCAAGGTGGTTCTGTGTTTCTGATAGCACTGCAGCTGCAGAACAGCAGTTCAAGGTTCATTCAGGCTGCTGATCGGCTCTTTATGTTCCCGTCCTTGAGCCAGCGAGTCTCATGCTGTCTTTAGTCGTGTCACAATATTTATGAGCCGAGCGCACATGAACCAGCTCAGAATCTAGAATTACTAGTGAGAATCCCAGGCTTACCGGGATAGGTTGGGTCAATTAAAAATCATGGCGAAAACTAATTTGTATGTGTGAATTTTGACTATACTTTATTTTATTGTATTGTTGATGGAAAAAAGCACTGTGCTGTTTTTTTTTGTTTTGTTTTTTATTCCAACAAAAAGCATAAATACATGCAGTATTCTGTTTTATGAAAAACTAGAACCGTTTTTCACAAGGAGATTTGAGTGTTTCATTGAAGTACATCTCACATGTTTCTCCTAAAATTCCCCACAATAAAAATGTACGCAAATGAGTCAGATTAATGTGGAAAGCATAACTAAAAAAAATTTTTTGTGAGAGTTTGATGAAAAATGTTTGAGGATATATTGCAGACTTTGGCATCTTGCTGAAACTAAGCACAATTTGAGACAGTGAGATGATCAGTTGTAAAAGGAGACACATGTAAGATTAAATCTGAGAAACAAGACACTTCAGCAAAGTCTCCATTTAAACTACATTTAATCGTGTTTCCGTCTAGCAGAAACAATTGAGATAGTATAGTGCTAGTGAGATAGTGTGTGCCTCACACTGTGCCCCAACTTGCATTTTCGTTTTTACTCGGAAACACTAACCTCCACATCGACTTTATTTTTAACTAATCCAAACGAATGTTTGCTGAGAGTTCATTGTGTGTGCTAGTCTCACATGCTGGTTTTAAATTCTTTTATCTGTTCACTAAAGGTTAATAGTAACCTTTTACCTGTCATTCCTAAATTGCATTAGAAAATCTGACAAATCTTTGCATGAGAAAAATCTGTGATCTGAACAGTGGTCTGAATACAATTCACTTAATAGTCAAAAATGGCTCTTTTTAAATTTTGCGTGTACCAGGTCTTAGAAGCTGTTGAATTCAGAATGCATTTTTGCATTCTACTGTGCTGCTTTTCCATTGTTATTCATGCACTAGATTTACATCTTTATCTTGCATCTTTTGCAGTGTCTAGCACGAGTCTCAAAACCTTGCATTTTCCCCCCTTTCCATTGCCCTGCAAAAACATTTTCCACATTGATTTTAGAGTCGACATGATATGAAAACACACCGTATCTTTTTTCTAAATGCATAATGTAGATCTTATGGTAAATAATTCATCCATGCATATGTTGCATTTAAAAAAAAGTTTGACCTTGTAATGGTTCATCAGAATGTCATAACTGGACCTTCCTGTGAAGGTGACTTCTGTCTGGTGATGCAGGATTCATCAGCTCCCGTCTTTAAAGTGGTCATGACATGGATTTTTAATATGTTCCTTGAGGTTCAATTACAATTTTAAAACATTTTTTGCACACACACAAAAAAAAAAAAACATAGATATGCGATATATGTAAGTGATATTGACATCCAGCCGGTGGTTCTCTCAAAATAACCCCTGACAGGATGATGAGGATGAGGTCTTGATCAGCCTGAAGGGGGTTATTTTGGGATGTACATTATCCCGCTTATTAAAGTAGTAAAGTAGTAAGTAAATAATTACACACGAAATATTGATCTGAGTTGAAATATTTTATTATGTCTTTAAACGCAAAGCTTCCGCGGAGAGAGCCGTTGCAGCGCGGCAAGTTCAAACTAAACGTGCATTTAAGAGATATGGTATACAGTCATTCATATCACTTATTACACAGCATTTCGCCACATAAATAATTATGGGGATAAGATATATTGATTTCAGATTAAATTGTTTTAAAATCGTATCTGTTTGTATCTCACAATCCAACAGTGTGCAAATTGGCAGCAGCTGCGTTTGTATGAAACAAGAGAGAGCGAGTCGACCATACTGGATGGCATAATTAAATAACTGTACACAAAATATTGATTCGACAGAGTTTTAATATTTTATTAGCTCACCAAACGCAAAACTTCCACGTAGAAAAAACGTTCGTAGCAAGCGTATAGCACTGCTGACTTCAGTGACCCGGATGAGCCTGTGTTATCTGTTTTTAGCGGTTGTTATCTGGGAATAACTTACCGCTGGATGGTGCTATTGACCAATCAGAATCAAGTATTCCACAGAGCCGTGTAATATATATATATATATATATATATATATATATATATATATATATATATATAACGATTATTTTCAACCCTCATTCTGACCCTCTGTCTGAAATGATACATTTTTAATGGGAGTAAACAGCCATGATTATGTCATTGCATAGGAAACGTTATCAATGCCCCCTTGCTATTGCACATGAGTGTGTTATAAAAAACATCCATATAAAACAGTCATTTACAGACAAAGCATTATGAAATAATTTACCTACAGTTTATGATGCAGCTGCTGTCAGATTCAATACAGTCGGCTGCTTCATCTTTCAACAAAAGTTTCTTTGCGAACCCTCTATTACACTGTGCCTCAAAAACAAAATGCTCCGAACAAACATAAAATCCTCAGACGTAATCCGGGACGCCATTAAAATAAACCATCCACTTTTCACATCCACTCAGTCAGAAACTGAACACACATCTGTATACTGTATCAGTGTAGACAGCATCAGTGATTATAATGGCTTTTATCAGCTTCACATTAATAAACAGGAAAATAACAGAATCTATGATGCACATTGTTGACATTTAATATTCAACAATATTATTGATCTGCCTTACTTAAGGTGGACGATGACGGAATTTTCTTCTAGAAACAAACTTTGTTGTATTATTTTCATCTTACCACTGTGAAGCTGCTTTGATACAATCTATATTGTAAAAAAGCTCTATATAAATAAAGGTGACTTGCCTTGACATGCAAACTTTTTCAAATAATGAGACAAATTCAAAATCTGCTGTAAAGCAGCTGTAGCAAGACAGTAGTGTCATTATTCAGCTTACATCAGTTCGGTGTTGATTCAGTTCAGTGTTTGTGTAAAGTTCATCAATTATGAAACGAGTTCAGTTCAGTTATAAGGAGCTCTACAGACAGCAATAGTGTAGTCTTTCAGCTCAAGTCAATTCAATGTTGATTCAGTTCAGTTCAATAGCAGTTCTTGCTGCTCCTTATCAGAGTAAATATAAACAGTCCTTAAAGGTAAATGAGTAATAGACGGTAAAGTTAAAGAGTGCCTACACGCCCCACAAGAAGAAATGTGATATATATACATAAAACGCTGAATAAATATGCTGGATGTTCGAAAAGAAACTATTTTAAGTGGAATAAAAAGTGAACTACTTTGCATTCATACTGTTCCTGTCCTATAAAAGTAAGCTAAGATCTCAATACTGTCTCAGGCTCAGCCGAGCATATTGTATTGATTATAATATTCACAATAAAATTAGGCACATGTGCGATAAAGTGAATCTGGCATTATAAACAAGTCACACAGTTTAAATCTGAATCGACTGTTTTAATAACTTAGCAACGTCAAAACCCTGCTCGTTTTATTACCTTGTGTCTTTAACAGGTTAGGTCTGGTAAATGCTTGTCAGAGAGATTTATAGAGCCAGTCTTCGAGAGGGGTTTTCCTCCTCCTCTCTGTCTTTTTTTTGTGTGTGTGTGTGTGTGTGTGTGTGTGTGTCTTGTAGGTCTCTCTTACTGATTAAACAGTGGATCGTTTACCTCATTTGGAGATGATGTCACTGTGGGAGGCTGTGATTGGCTGAAAGGGTTGCTAGCCCCGCCCCTGCTGGGCAGTATTGACCTCCTTTTCCTCTCTGAAAGAGGACTGGCGTGTCCTCCCTCGTTCCTACCAATCTGCCTTTCACACACTCTCTCTCGCTCTCAACCCCCATCCATATACCTTACAGGGTCCTTCCTGTTCTGCAGGACCTTTCACTCTGTGACTTTGAAGAAATTAATATGTTTGACTTAAGAAACTATTCTAATAAAAGGGTGTATTAGACTTCCAACGAATATGATCTGGTCAAGCTCAGACACTTAAGCTTTATGACTTATGACCAAAGTTAGTCATTTGTTTTTGTCTTGTGTTTTTAAATGCAAAAATGTGCATTATTCATCTTTAATGCCCTTTTCAACTGACATAATACATTTTCTCTAACTCAATCTCCTGTTTTACTCAGAATTATAAGTCATGTTTTTCAAACAGTGTAATTTTAAAGTCCACATGAAATGAAAGCTCACCATAACTAGTTTCTTAGGCCCTGTTTACCCCTGGTTTTAAGTTGCGTTTTGGTCGATCGGATCACAAGTAGACGAGGGAGACACATTCCTGTTTACACCTGGTGTTTTAATCCGTCTCTTTTGTCCACTTTCAACCACTTCTGTCCTGATTTCTTCGAGGGAAGGGTCTATAGTACTGTATGGGCGGGTAAATGTATGGGCTTTTTCAGATCTTTCGATCTAATGGACAAAACAACTCGCTCAATATACATATGAACACGACTGGCGACACGGGAAAACATACGGAGAGCATCAGCTTTAGTTTCTGCTCTGACAGACGAAAGATCACAAACGCTGTGAGTGTGTGTTAGAAATGAGAACATTGTGCTTTGTGCGTTTTTCAACTTCAAACCAAACTTGGGTCTTTAACCGACAAAGTTTAAATCCCGTCTGACTAGCGCTCTTCCCATAATGCTGACGCATTAGGTCAGTAGACAGAGAGTAGACAGTCTTCTGTGGCTGTTTGAACTCATTTGACCACATGAGCGTTTAAGCTATGACAATCTGGTCGAATGCGTTTTTCGACTACCTCTGGAAGTGGTTGAAAGTGGACAAGCTCAAAACCTTTTAGACCCCATTTACTTGCTTCTTTCACTTGTGAGCCGATCGACCAAAATGCATCTTAATACCAGCTGCAAACATGGCCTAAATGCATATTTGTCTGTGCTGTTTTTTCCCCCCATCAGAATGATGTAATTTCCTGGAGGATGATGCCATTCAGGAACTTACATCAATAGCTACGTTACCATCACCCTGTTTTTATGTGCATTTTGTAGGATCGCATCAGAAACGAGAGATGGAAACGGAAAAAATCCCTTAATCCGCAAAAAAAAAATTACGTTTGCTTGAGGTGGTATTTGACTTGTGAAGAAAAAAGAATTAATGCAAATAATGTGCAGTTGCTGTGACATAGCGCACATTAAATCCAATTGACTGATAGGCTGTTTCCTCGTGATGGGAATTCCGGCTCTTTTTAGGGAACCGAACCGGATAATTTGGCTCAGCTCAGTATACATTTGCGTATCTTGTTTTCTGACCCGATATTAAGGATGATCTTTTCGCCACACTGCTCGACCACACACACACTCCATGCAGAGACTGAATATTATGTTAATGTGTAATTCAAAATATGGATTTAATACTATAATACTGTATAAATAACATTAAAATAAACTACACAGCAGTGGGGAAAGATATTTCTTTAACAGATATTATCAGTGTATGATATAATGACAACATATCATTTTTTGAATGAACTGTACCTGTGATATAAATAGAACAAACAAATATGATTTCATGAAATAAATGAAGAAGACATGAAAATGTACTGCATAGCAGAAGTGACTCACTTTCTCTCTCTCTCTCGCCCTTCACCCACCCTGTGCAACTTCAGTCCGGCTTGACCCGTCGGGTCTCGCATTTAACCAGCAGTTTTCTAATTGCTTGCTGGGATTTATGCAGAGGGCAGGGGCCTGTCAAGATAGTGTGAATAGGAAGGTGGGGCAAATCTTGTGACTTTTCTGCCCCCCTCCCCCTCCGGTGTGTGTACGCGGGGGGCAGCCGGCGCGGGACTCACCCCCGCTGGATAAACGGTGGCAGGTGATTGGACAGAGCCATGGTGACATGCATCAGCGGAGCTCTCTCTAATTACCTCATTTGAGCTCGGCTGCGGAGAGAGAGGAAGCTCGCTGCTCCCCGGCTGATACTTGCGTTTATGTTTTATGTTCACTCAACTCTTGAGAAATGCTGTGCGCACAGCCCTACATAAGCTGCCGAGCTTGTCCCAAATCTCAGCCCTGCCTGGTGCCCAGCACAGGGGTAAGTTGCACTGAAATGCCAATTTAATCTTTTTTTTTTTTTGTGTGTGTGTATGTATGTGCGCGTGTGAAATCGATGCGAGGGGTTTGAAATGCTGCTCTGTTTCTCTGTGGGATCATTGGAAAGCAATTCCACAAAACTCTAACAGCTCTAAAAGGAATTATATTGGGTTCTTCAGCGCATCATATGAGGATATGAGGCGTAGCAGGGGACATTAGCACTCATGAAAGGGAACATTCATGACTTCTCCTGCAGCACAGGCTGTCTGCACTTTGAATGAACGGGTTGTTGCATATACTGTATATAGGGCATGAAATGAAATTTAGTTCAGAATGTCCTTGTGGGATGGTAAAGGAGTGTGTGTATCCAATGATCATCACTATAAGGTAAAATGGCAGGAGCTTGTTGCAGTGTGACTCGTTTTTTTAAACATGGAAAAACTGTGAATCCGTGATTGTGTTCGGAATAGTATGCTAGCGTTCTGCTCTTACTATTGCTGTACTGTGTATAATGTGCATAGTATGTGCATTTTCTGATTTGTTAAAATGTTCAGTTTACTGCAGAGCTTATGTGGTGTACTGTATCCCACAATGCAATGCGCTTGACATGACCTTCCATTTTCAGCATGATGAATGAACCGGAAAATATATCTGCATCTCTTTCCTGCTAAAAGTTGCACACACATATGGATTAAAAATGCAAAATAGCTATTTATTTTAAGACCACGTGACAGCCACTGTTTAAACTGTTATAAATAAGCATATTAGAATGATTTCTGAAGGATCATGTGACACTGAAGACTGGAGTAATGATGCTGAAAATTCAGCTTAATACTAATATTTCACAAAATTACTGTATTTTTGATCAAATAAATGCAGCCTTGTGGAGCATAAGAGACTTCTTTCAAAAATATTTGTAAAAACGTTTTAACTGCGATGTTATTTATTCATTCATTCATTTAAACAGTCCATACTGTGTGTTATTTAGCAAGCAGTAAGCTGAATACAGTCAAAACCTCTTTTTCTTGTCATTTGTTGCAGGTAATCAAAGTGTACAGTGAAGACAACACCAGCCGAGCGGTGGAGGTGCCCAGTGACATCACTGCCCGGGACATCTGCCAGCTGTTCATCCTGAAGAACCACTGCATTGATGACCACAGCTGGACCCTGTTCGAGCAGATCCCACATCTCGGTATCGGTAAGATGCTCTTTTCTGAGTCAACAAGCATTTGAACAATAACAAAAACGAAAGCAATAAATGGATGAACTGAATATTGTGGTGTGTTGTCATCGAATGTAATGCAGTTTGAATAAAGAGCATAGAAAAACCTTTCATCATCAATTTAAATTGATTATTATTAGAAGGATTCTAATAATAATTCTGATTCTAGAGAGGAGGTATCATAAAAGTCCATATACAGAACCAGTCATAAGTCGCACGGGTATATTTGTGGCAATAGCCAACAATACATTGTATGGGTCAAAATTATCGATTTTTCTTTTATGCCAAAAATCATTAGGATATTAAGTAAAGATCATGTTCCATGAAGATATTTTGTAAATTTCCTACCGTAAATATATAAAACGTTTATTTTTGTGAGTGAATGCAGCACAATCGTGAACATAAATGGACAAATTTAAAGGCGATTGATTTTCTCAATGTTTCGAATTTTTTGCACCCTCAGATTCCAGATTTTCAAATAGTTGTATCTCGGCCAAATATTGTCCTATCCTAACAAACCATACATGAATGGAAAGCTTATTTATTCAGCTTTCAGAAGATGTATACATCTCAATTAAAAAAAATTGACCCATGTGACTGGTTTTGTGGTCCAGGGTCACATATGCATTATTGGTGCTATAAGTTTTCTGAAGCATTTTATTCACTCAAAATCTTGACATCCACTCTAGTGTTATTCACCAATACCATCGTCTCTTTCATTTTGGCATGTTTGAAAGCTGTGTACGGAAGCACTTCTGTGTTCCTATTGGTCAACAGATGGGACAAAACCCTGTCATGCTAGTGTTTCTGTTGGGGCGTCGTGAAGCATCAACGTTGGTTGACGTCCACTGTGACACACCATACAAGATAAAACAATCGATTCTTGCGTCCCGACACCAATTGTTGTCACCACGACACCCTACGTCAACTGGATGATGCCATAACCAGGGTGATATCATGTAGTCTGAACCTGGCATTAGTTCCAGCCTGATGAGAAGTGATTCAGATGCAGTAATTAAACACAGGCTTTGCACGCTGGTTTCCAGATTAGTGTGAATGAGCCATTCAACAGCCTCCGTCTGCTCACATTCGAGCAGGGTGTTCCTCTTCCCAGGGTTAAAGACGCCACCTGCATTATTTATATCTTCTTGGTAACATGTCTCATTGGTGGAGTTTCACACAGGTAGCAGCGCTAGTGGGAACACATGGCAGGATCCCTGTGTGTTGTCTCCATTCAGAACAGCCCAAATTGGGATCTTGAAGCATGTTATTCCCTAATGAGTGAGACTAGGAAATAGTTGGTGATTACCAACAGTTTTAATATGGAACGCTATTAGTTTCCTAAAGATGCCATTTGATTATGCTGTGTTCATTATAAAATCAGATTTAGTATATTCCTACTTTGACATCTCTGACTTCTGACTATAAAGGGATTCCATTGGCAGACGTTCTCGTAAAATGACGAATCGAGAAACAGAATGGCTATGTTTCGCCTCTGGCTTGCTTAGTTGGAGACACTTAATATTCAACAGTATTATTGATCTGACTGTAGTGATGCTTGTTTTATGAGAACTGAACTGAGCTGGACGATGACATCATATTTTCCAGAACTGCTTTGTAGATGAAAATGAACTACTTTAATAATTGATGATCTTTACAATGGAACTGAATCAACACTGAACTGACTTCAGCTGAACAACAGCCGAAATACATCATTTTATAAATAGTGAGATATACTAAAAAGCCAGATATACATTAATATACATTGAAAGGCAGAAAATATTAAGCTCCAAATGTAACATCACAGAGATGACGTAGCTCATTTGATCATAGCCAATGCAAACAACATCATTGCATTATAGCAGTGAGGATCTCTGGCCGTTCACTGCAGTAACGCTATGGGAATTAATTAGTATTAGATAACACTAACACTAGTCTAACTCTTCCAGATGGCCGCTTCTAAACAGATGCTTTCCATTTAGTCATTAAACATGCATTTAGTGTTGCAGGAGCTGAATAATATTTAATGATAAAGTGGAATAACAAGCTCCCCCGCACATCATTCTCACTACTATTGAAGGTTGCTCATTATCAAGGCATAATTTTTGAAAAGAGTGTTAATAATTAATCCGTCAAGCCAACGGAGAAGAGGGATGGTAAAACTGAAAGCTGGAAACAAACGAGGGCTGTAAAATCTCATATTATCATAAGAACTGACTCTGTATTTTGATTGGATGTGCAGAATTCAAAGCGAGTATAGGTCATCGTTCAGCCCCGCCCTCTCCATATAATCGAATGGGACGCGAGCCAAACTTAAAAATCCAATTACACTTTTTTCCCAAAGATGGTTTCTGTCATTTTAGGTTGTTCTTATCATGCAGATGTATGTTCAAGTGTTCGTTTTCCCAATACGTTTGGTTTTAGTCAGTTATTCGATGCTATAAAAACGGGGCGTAACATCATGATTGACAGCTGTGCTTGCGATCGAGTGTGTTCTTTAATGCTCATAATCTGCTTCAGTGCACATGCAAGGTAATTCATGAGCATCCACTAAACTAACTTTTGTTTTTGATTTCCAGAGAGAACCATAGAAGACCATGAGTCAGTTATGGAGGTTCAGTCTGGCTGGGGCATGGACTCACAATGCTGTCTGTACTTCAGGAAGAATTACGCCAAATACGAGTTCTTCAAGAAGCCTCTTGTAAGTGTGTGTTGTTCTGGCACTTCAGTACAGTGTTCCCTACAGTAAGGACGGCGATACCTTTGACCTTGCTGGGACATTTTTTGGTCCCCATGAGGAAAACAGCTTATAAAACATACTCCGTGATTATACTCAGAGTGATTATGATCAGTGATTATACTCAGTTTTCTGAAAATTTAAAAATTCAGAAAGTTTTCTGTGTTGGGTAGAATTGGGGTTAGGGGATAGAAAATACAGTCTGTACAATATAAAAATCATTATGTCTATGAATATTCCCCAAAAAACACAATGTGTGTGTGTGTGTCTCTGTGTGCTCTCTCCCTCTCTCTCTGTGTGTGTGTGTGTGTGTGCTGTCGCCCTGGTAATGTATAATTGATTTGCTGAAGTTTAGCCAAATATCCAGAGTTACCTATTCAAGGTCATTAAAGATTGAAACACTGAGACACACAATAGGGCTTTTTAATTGTACTGGTTAAGAATTCAAGGTAATGCCTGAGTAATCAAGCACAGATCACTAAATCCTGTGATTTTAAAGGTCGAGGATTCTAATGGTGGATTTAACAAAGGGGCTTTAAGGGATTTCTTTCATAGCACACATAGCATGTTTCTAATACCTGACAGATTGAATATGTGTCTTGAGAAATTGCACTTGTTTCTGTGACAGAAACAGACAGTAAACAGCTAAAAAAAAGTCAGTGGAGTTTTTTTGCTTACAATTAAAATTCACCTAATTTAATTTGTAAGCAAATTCACCTCAAGAGTTATTTTTGTGAAGATTATGGAGAATTTTTTTTTTCTTTGGGTCATTGCAGGACTTTTTCCCAGAGCACATGGTGTCTATATCGAGTGAAACCAATGGAATCATGAACCACTCACAACTCATACAGGTGATGATCTTCATATTGTTAATATTAAATGTGCATAGAGTCATTTTTTCTTTTATCTTCTGCTAGCTTGTTTTCTTGGGTGTTTATACAGGCACATACTGATATATATACTTTTTATTATTAATTTAATTATTAACATTAATGAAATTAATTGAATATATATATATATACACTACCGGTCAAAAGTTTTAGATCGGTAAGATTTTTTATGTTTTTTTAAAAGTCTCTTCTGCTCATCAAGGCTGCATTTATTTGATTAAAAATACAAATAATAATAATAATATTGTGAAATATTATTACAATTTAAAACAGTTATTGTCTATGTAATATACAGTAAAGTGTAATTTATTCCTGTGATCAAAGCTGGATTTTCAGCATCATTACTCCAGTCTTCAGTGTCACATGATCCTTCAGAAATCAGTCTAATATTATGATTTGATGCTCACCAAACATTTCTGATTATTATCAGTGTTGAAAACAGTTTTTTACATTTTTATTTCAGGATTCTTTGATGAATAGAAAGTTCAAAAGAACAGCATTTATCTGAAATAGAAAGCTTTTGTAAATCAAATCAAATCAAATCAAGTATATTTGTACAGTATAGCGCTTTTCACAATACAGATTGTATCAAAGCAGCTTCACAGTATTAAATTTAAACAAAATAATACAACAAAGTTTGTTTCTAGTGGAATTTATTGATTGATAGAATAAAATTAAATATCCCCAAAATATCCCCAGGTGTGTAACATTAAACACTACCGTTCAAAAGTTTGGGGTCAGTAAAAAAAAAAATATATATTTTTTTTTGGGGGGAAATAAATAAAAGAAATCAATACTTTTATTCATCAAGGATGGGTTAAACTGATCAAAAGTTACAGTAAAGACATTTTTAATGTTAAAAAAATATTCTATTTTAAATAAATGCTGTTCTTTTGAACTTTCTATTCATCAAATAATTCTGAGAAAAAAATTGTACACTGTTTTCAACATTGAAAATAATAATGAATGTTTTTTAAGGATAAAATCATCATATTAGAATGATTTCTGAAGGATCATGTGACACTGAAGACTGGAGTAATGATGCTGAAAATTCAGCTTTCATCAGAGGAATAAATTACACTTTAAAATATATTAAAATAGAAAACAGTCATTTTACATCGTCATAGTATTTCACAATATTAATGTTTTTTTTGTTTTTGTTTTTATGAAATAAATGCAGCCTTGGTGAGCAGAAGAGACTTCTTTTAAAAACATTAAAAATCGTACCGATCTAAAACGTTTGACCGGTAGTGTATACATATATATACATTAATACGAGTTGGATAACAGGTTTGTTTGAGCATGTTGTGTCTGACGTTCCTCCTGCAGACCTTCCTCAGTTCCAGTTCTTGTCCTGAGATTCACGGGTACCTCCACGCCAAAGAGCATGGCAGGAAATCATGGAAGAAGTTCTACTTCGTGTTAAGAAGATCAGGACTGTACTTCTCCAACAAGGGCACATCAAAGGTGTGTTCAGATCCATCACACACCTGCTCTGCGCTCAGTTTCTGGCTCGCTAAAACTCTCCGTCCTTTGATCTCAATGCCTCAAAGTCTGCAGGGATTAGCTTTAATTGTTCACAATACCACTTGCTCTTACTTATTAGATTCCCTTAAAGGTGAGCCGAGCGTCTAGAATGCGCCGTGAGATTATGCAGAAGTTCAAGAGCTGTTGGTTTGTAGGAGTTCATTCAGGTGCTGTCGTTTTATCTGATGCAGTCTAGATGTGATAGTCAGATCTAACAGTGCAGATTTATGGGGCTTTACTCAGTAAAACTTGTAGAGCCGGATTTTGTGTAACACTCCTGGAATGCCAAGTGCTGAACCCTTCAAAGTCACACAACAGGTGAGCTGTGTACCTGCACACTACTGTGCCAACCAGCACTACCCTCACTCTTTTTTTTCTTTCTTTTTTTACCACAATAGAGCTTTTGTTCAGGATATAAGAGGAACTCGCTGTCCACTTCATGATATCAGGCTGTTTCTGTGGGCACTTTTAGAAAATAAACTCTCATGAAACACTTTCCATACACTCATTACTTTTTTTATCGTGTCCACCAACAGTGTGCAAGAGTGGACATACTGTACATGCATCCCAACACATCTCAAATAGCATTTTATGTATCATAAATACACCCACTAGATTATTTTGAATGCATAATTTGACAAAATAACAGCTTGATTGGAAATGATGCATAATCCATTTTTTGACAAGTGATATTTGTCACTTCTCAAATTTCACCTAAAAGTCTGACACACATACACACACACACACACATTCTTGTACATCTATCTTTATGAGGACATTCATTGACACAATGCAATCTCTAGCCGCTTACCCTAACCTTACCCATCACAACTAAGTGCCTAACCCGAACCTTGACCCTAAACCGACCCTTAACCTCATTATAACCTTATCCCTAAAACCAAGTCTTGACCCTCAAACAGGCCTTTAAAGGCTCTCAGAAAGTGAGGACCGGCCAAAATGTCCTCACTTTACTCTCTTTGTCCTCACTCCAATGGTCTAAAACTCAAACTGGTCCTCACAAAGATAGTTGTACAAGCACACACACACACACACACACACACACACACACACACACACACACACACACACGCATGCACACAGACATACGTTGGGTTTTCATGTTTTATGGGGACATTCCATAGACATAATGTTTTTTATACTTTACAAACTGTATATTCTTTCTTCTGACCCTAAACCTACCCATAACAGAAATCTTTCTGCATTTTTACATTTAAAAAAAACAAAGAAACAAATTTTTTTATGATTTATACACCGTTTTTCTCATGGGGACCAGCAAATGTCCCACAAGGTCAAATATTGACATCCTTGTGGGGACATTTTATCCCCATAATGTAGAGTTTACCAGGAACACAGACACACACACACACACACACACACACACACACACACACACACACACACACACACACACACACACACACACACACACAGACACACAAAGCCGGGCTTTGTCTCACCTTTATAAGCCTCACCTGTCTCGTTTCCAAACTCGCAGAGACAGACTAGTGAACTAGACTAAGGTGTGGGCTCACAAACTGACAGAACTCTTTCACCTTTGACACCAAAATATAATGGGCAAAAAAAAGGAAAAAAAAAAAGAGAAAAAAGGTCTGATTGTTTGGCTGAATTACTCAGCTGTTTCTTCAATACCTTTATGTTTTATGATCATTTTTGTAAAACATCATTTAAAAAAATTATTTTGTTATATCAAGTTCACATTAAAGCCATCTTGGACACTTTCCAGCAAGCCTTTTAGCTTTTTATTTAGCTACTTTTCAAACGCTTTATGCATATATTTTATTGTTTTATTGCGTCTCAAACCCAGACTTCTAATTACTATAATGACTATAAAAAGTTTTTATATTATATAATCTTTATATGTGTATTTGATGTATTTTATAGTTATAATACTGTAACCATAAAATATAATTACTATTGCGATTGTGTGTGTTAGGGGATAGAAAATACAGTCTGTGCAATATAAAAATCATTATGTCTATGAAAATTCCCCATAAAACATGGAAACCCCAAAAAACCCAGTGTGTGTGTGTGTGTGTGTGTGTGTGTGTGTGTGTACGTGTATATTTATACACACACACACACACACACACACACACACACACACACACACACACAAACACACACTCTTGACTGTTAAAATACTGTTTTTATGGAATTAATACACACAAATATAAAATCAAAACATGGAAAATAATTTATATATATATATATATATATATATATATATATATATATATATATATATATATATATTATATTATATATATTAATGTTTTAAATATGAGGGAAGAACAAAACACTAAACTTGGTTAAGGTTTTTAACTGACAAAATGTTTTGGCAATAAAGTCAAACTTCAGTTTTTATTTATGCAAAAAAAGATGCATAAAAAAAAAAAAGGTAACAGGAAAAGCATACATTTTCATAGGCCGGACATCATTATATCATATATATATATATGTAACTATATATATATATATATAACTATTTAAAAATATAATATAGAACTTTATTGAATATTAACTTCAAAATGTCACCTATCATAATAGACTAAACGCGTGAGTGTATATGAGAGGTGTGTGCGCTCACATTCATTCGTTCCAGCAGTAAGCTTGCTTTAGCAGGGAATAAATCCAAACGTGTGAGATATGAACGGCATCTCACAGACCGCCAAGACACGCGCGACACGCATGGAATTTGTAATGTTATATAGAGAAGAGTATGTGTGAGCGTTCACAGACACATAGAGACAAAACAGTTGACCTGTGCACATGAGGAGGGGTCTCTCAGAAAGCCACTGGGAATCCTGTGGCACAGGGTTAGGAATCAAAACATGATTCTTATTCAGGACACTTTACTACAATAGTCAAGCAGTGTTTCTTGCACTGCTTTGTTGAAATTCAGCTCACTTTGTCTCAAAGGCTGAGCATCTGCTGCTCATTTACACTTTCACATGCTTTCAAATTGGTTATCAAAAATACAAAAGTATCTAAAGTGGATTTGAGAACATCTCTCAGCTTTAAACCTCATTGAATGTGTTATTTTGCACGTTTGAACTCTTTTCCAGAATTTAAATCAATGTTGAAAGCTCAAACCGGGACTAAGGCAGCTGTCTTCTCGCGCACTCAGTAACACTGAGGGTGTAATACGCATATCCATGGCAGGAGATAGCATGGAAATGTGTTGCAATGACAGGAGCTTTATCTCAGCAACATTGCTAGTGAGGCGAGTCAAAAGAAAAAGAAAAGCCAGAGCGAGACACCAAAGAAACAAAAGCAAACATACACACACACACACACTCTTGACTGTTCAAATTATGTTTTTATGGAATTAATATTTTTCTTCATCAAGGACACTTTAAATAATATTCTTTATAGTTAATAACAAAAAAAAGCTTTCTATTTTAAATGAATGCTGTTATTTTTTAACTTTCTATTCATCAAATAGTCTTGAGAAAAATGTATCACTGTTTCGTTTCCACAAAATATGAAGCAGAACAACTGTTTTCAAAAATGATAATAATAATAATAAATGTTTCTTGAGCAGCAGATCATCATATTAGAATGATTTCTGAAGGATCATGTGACAATGAAGACTGGAGTAATTAATCATTTATTTTTAAAAATGTATTCAAATAGAAAGCAGTTGTTTTAAATTGCAATAATAATTCACAATATAACTTGTTTTACTGTATTTTGATCAAATAAATGCAGAATGAGAATTTTTTCACTCTTTTAATGTCCATTTCACAATATTTAAACATCGTCTGAAATTAATTATGTGTAGTAAATACTTACAAATTTTGGAAAAACAATTCTGATCATAAACTGGGTAACAGAGAAGAAAACTTGTTTAATTTTGTAGATAGATTGCTTGCTAATTTAGTGGTTAAAGGGCACCTATTATGCAAAATTCACTTTTACATGGTGTTTGGACATAAATGTGTGTTGGCAGTGTGTGTACACAACCACCCTATAATGATAAAAATCCACCCAGTGCTTTTTTTTATAATCCCCATAAATCATAAGCACTGTCTCAGAACAAGCTGTTCTCAGATTCGGGGCAATGTGACGTCACTTTGCACATGCCCCTCCCACGACTGTTGATTGACACTTCAGTTTGAGCCTAGACCCGCCCTGAGTGAGCTGGACACAGAGTCTGCCATTGTTTCGACGCTTGAGCAGCTGTGGACAAGAATGTCTCCTAAGCGATTGAGGTGTTTTGTTGTTGGATGTAAGAATGAACGAGGATGGATCAGTGCTGTTCGTGATCCAGCTTACGGTCTTCAGAGTGACAGGCCTAACGTTACTGATCACGGCAAAAATTAAAGTGAGAGCACACACTTTATGACAGCTCATCGAGTCATTTTACGGATATAAGGTTTACTAGTTTATTAAGCACCCACTGAAAATGTGTGTATATATTTGTTTACTGTTAGTTGTAACGAGTGTTTTGTGTACTTCACTGTGTAAGTTCCATGATAATGAAAGGGAGAGAGAGAGAGTTTATGGATAAGACTTTAATGCTCACTGTGTTTATTCAGCTCTTACTGTGATTCTCTGGAGTAAAACTAACACTCATCTTTTGTGTGATGTACAATAAACTTCACTAAACTTCACTGAACACTGAACTGAAGTATATTTTGGTCATCATTTGGATGGGGTTTGCTACAGCAGGCTTGTAGTAATAGTGGATAAAAGCAGATGACAAATAAGTTATAACCATAATTAAACTAAACTATACCTGTTCTATCTCCATACAGCATGTATTCTCTGGCTCTGTAGGCATTATTGTCCGACTCTGAGTCGAAATGAACACCGCAACTGAGAGTTTCTGTTCTGATATTATCAGATGAGATTGTCCTGGCTCTGAGCGTGAGCTCGTGAGGCTCCGCCCCCTGGGCCGGCAGCAGCAGCTCATTTGCATTTAAAGGGCACACACTAAAACAGCATGTTTTTCTGAGCTCCAAAAAATGACAATTTAAACATGCTGTAAAAAATTATCTGTTGGGTATTTTGAGCTAAAACTTCACATACATACTCTGGGGACATCAGAGACTTATTTTACATCTTGTGATAAGAGTCATAATAGGTGCCCTTTAACTTAGGAATAAATAGCAATGACGTTTGTTTTGTATGTTGTATTATTTCTATTACTATAATTATTTTTTCCTCTTTTCTGAAGGAACCCAGACACTTGCAGTTCATTGCAGAGTTCAGTGACAGTGACGTCTACACATTATTATCAGCTAAAAAAGTTTACGGCGCCCCGACAGACTACGGCTTCTGCGTGAAGGTAATTCAATGCAAATAATCTTGTTTTGGGGATTTTTTTCACATGCTTTATAATCATTCTCACTGTAATACTGAATTATACACAACTACAGCAGTCAAGGTCAGTGTTACCAGTGGTTTTATGATTTAATAAGCCTCATAATTCTCAGATTTATTGTTTATTGTGGGTTATGTACAACTGCTATCAAACAATCTGTCTGGCTGCTTATCTTTCGTGAACTTTGTACTGTGTTTTTAGCATTAGAAACATTGATCTCTGCTCTGACATGTGTGATTGAGATTAATAGTAAGAAAATCTTCAAAACAATCTTCAGGGTGAATTGTATGAGTTGAAGATGATATTTATTTTGCCATAATGACCGGTTGACTGTGCATTGTACCGCATATTGTATGGATACTTACCAAGTAAATACATAAATGGAGGTGTAATATTTCTTGCTGTTTTGTTATTTGAGAAAGATAGAGACCGTATAGTGATACAATACACATGAAACTTGAGCAAAGCTTCTGGGACAGTGATCACTTGTACACTTTAGCATCATTAAAAACATTAGGCAATACAAGGCTAATTTATTTATATAATACACTTCATACAATAGTAAGTGATTTACATACATATTATTTAAAAAAAGTGGTCATGAAAAGATAGATAAATGGATAGATAAATATATTGATAAAATAAATAAATTGATAAATTCAAATGAAATATTGATATGTATTGAAAGGAAAATAAGAGGCATATTTAAGGACAAAAAGATTCAAATTAAAAAGTGCAACTATTAGAGCACAGAATGGCAAGTAAGTATTTCAGAGATCTATGCGCAATACATATCTAAATCTAAGATTTTAAAGGACTGTTCATTCAAATAGATAAATAAAAGATCTTAATTTAAAGGGGTCATATTGTGCTTTTTTGTCTCCATGTTCATCTTTCTTTAATATGTAATGTTGCAGTTTGAGCATGAAAAGCTCTGAAAGTCCCTCCAGCGTGAGTTATTCTCTATATCAGTGTCAGTGTTTCTGAACTCCCTGAAACGCCTCCATTGTAGTCTTGAGTTTTCTTCCGGGAACGAACACGTCACAATATTCCTCATTTAAATAATTCATACGCAGAATAAAGGGGCGGGGCCTGGTTGAGTTAGTTAGTAGTGTGTTAAACTGGTGGTTATGGTAAGGGGCGGGACATTTCCCAAACACACTCGAAGCGCTTAACCCATCATAACACACTGATCCAGCCGACCAATCAGAGCACAGTGTGCTTTTCAGAAGGCGGGGCTTAATAGAGACAGGAACTAAACAGAGGTGCGTTTCTCGTACAACGATGTAACTCGCTGCTTAACTACCATAGTGTGATGCATCGTTGAATAAATCAACTAGCTAGTCATGACTGTTTCCTGAAACCGTATTGTCGCAAATTGGTCATTCAACCACGTTGGTTAATGATGTCACGCAGGTGTTGGAGTAATAACTACTTTTAATGAATCTGTTTGAGATCGAATTAACGCTAGATGTTTTGCTATAAATTACGGACATGGCATCTGAGAACTATTTCTCATCTTTCTCAGTTATTTTGCTTTATTTCCAGATTCAATCATAGGCTCGTTCTTACGCACTAGAGCACGTTCACACATGCGCAGTCTTCAAACACGGTGCTTTAAATCTCTTGACAAACTAAAAGAGGTAAATGACATTTGTATGTATTCTAAATAAAAGATGTAGATTGTACTTTATGTCAGCTTGCTTATTTTGCTCAAGGATTTATTAAGTCCACGTCATGCAAACTAGAAGCTCGTCGAGAGCTGTGGTTCCAAACACGCAACTTTGCGATGCTGTTTGCGAATGTTCGTTGGAACGAGGGTTTCGGGGAAACACCGACTCGTTGAACTATGCTGATAATGACGGAACTTGAGACCATAGTTGACTAACAATGCTTTTGGGAAACCCCTGAGCGTTACTGACAGACTGGGAAAAGCTGAAACAATGGAGAATATGTTTATTGTGGGTTATATAAAACTGCAATCAAACAATCTGTCTGGCTGCTTATCTTTCGTGAACTTTGTACTGTGTCTTTAGCGTTAGAAACATTTGAACATTCAAACATGGAATCATATTCTAGTAGAGCCCAAAAACAAAATCAAGACTTTGTAAAAGGGCTTAATATGGTCTCTTGAAAGGAAAACTGAGCTCTAAAGGGTTTGATGTCTCTACATATCCAGGCAAGCAAGTCAAATTCTGCACGTGACCTGAAACTGCTCTGTGCGGATGATGAGCAAACCAGGACGTGTTGGGTTACAGCCATGCGCCTCTTCAAGGTGAGAACTCCCTCTCTCTCCCTCTCTCTCTCCCTCTCTCTCTCTCTCCCTCTGTCTCTCTCTGTCTCTCTCAGTCTCAGCTTTTGTACCTTTTTTTCTGAATGTAAGTCTACAAACAGAATAGCAGTCCATAGATATCTTTCGAGAATTATATGTTTTGAATAATGTGTTTTCTATTTTTTGGTGTATTGTTTTCTGACTGCTTGATAGTGTATATCATTTTGATCACTGTGTTTATGATTTGAGAGCAGTGTTTGATTTTGAACACAGGTAAAACTGTTTTGAGGCGAAAGTTTGATTTTGCAAGAGGAGTCAGAGGTTTTGTAAATAGTGCTTGAAGATGAGGTTTTGTGTTTAATGTTTTCAGAAAATGGAGCAAGGTTTCAGAAATTGTGTTTTAGCAATTGAGAAAAACTTTAATAGAAGTGGTCTAATGGTCTAAATATTAAAACATAAATATATCATAATGTATATATAGATCTTCTGTGGAAGTTTCAGGACCAAAAAATGTTTGTCCAATCATTGCATTCGGTCCGATACGATGTCCTATCTGCCTGTTAACATATGTATTTCCATACCCTCGCGCAGACATCACACGTCATCAGCACTTTTGCTGCGTGGCAAACCGTGACGTCCTCAGACTCGGATTTATGCATTTTATTGTCAACACTATCAATGCCGAAATGAACCTGCAGCAGTCATGTGGTACAAATAAGAGCTCTGTAAGTTGTTTACGTTCATTATTATCGTAATGTTACGTGCTTTGAGACATGAGGTAGTTTAACGCCGTCTCTCTTCTCGTGACGCTTTGCAGACTCTGCTGTGTGCGTTCATGCGTTTTGCAGGAAACGTGGCTTTAGAGACGCTCTGAAGGGAGGGTGGGATCTTGTGCTTCCAAACAAAGCTAGCTTGCTATTGCTAGCCTCTCTGAAATTGCCTACCCTACCTTTAAGTTATAAGTTATTATATTATAGATGCACTCCTGACATAAACACTGTAGTCATCCTGATTCTGCTGCCTTCTAAGGGAGCGTTCATACATGCAGCGATTTGCATTCATTTTCAATTAGATTTCCGGTTCCAGCTTCCCAAGTTACAAATGAATCTGTAGTCAAAGGATTAGTTCTCTTTCAAAACATTTTTTGCTGATAATTTATTCACCCCGATGTCATCCAAGATATCCATGTCATTCTTTCTTCAGTCGAAAAGAAATTAAGGTTTTTGAGGAAAACATTCCAGGATTGTTCTACATAGAATGGACTTCAATGGCAACCAACTATACCAATGTTCAAAGAAGGTTCAAATGTCCGTCTCAGTGCAGCTTCAAAGTCTCGACACGATCCCAGTCGAGAAATAAGGGTCTTATCTAGTGAAACGTCATTTTCTAAAAAAAATAAATATATATATATACTTTTTAACCACAAATGCCCGTATTGTACCATCTCTGAGATGCGCCATGTATTACGTCATCACGTTGGAAAGGTCACGAAAAAAATAAAAATAATAATAATAATAAATCTCAGAGATGGTACACGACGAGCATTTGTGGTTAAAAAGTATATATATATATTTTTTTTTTTAGAAAATGGCCAATCGTTTCACTAGATAAGACCCTTATTTCTCGACTGGGATCGTGTCGAGACTTTGAAGCTGCATTGAGACGGACATTCTTTGAACATTGGTATAGTTGGTTGCCATTGAAGTCCATTCTGTGTAGAAAAATCCTGCAATGTTTTCCTCAAAAACCTTAATTTCTTTTTGACTGAAGAAAGAAAGACATGGATATCTTGGATGACATCGGGGTGAGTAAATTATCAGCAAAATTTTTTTTTTAAAGTGAACTAATCCTTTAACCCCCAGAGGTCGGAGGTATCGCCGGCGATACCAGCTCGCTTTTTTTTAGCAGTGTAAAAGAAACTCAAAAATACTCGGTTGACTTTGATTTTCCATTGGAGTTTCATACATCAATCGATTCTGTTAAATGTGTATTATTTTTGTGTATACTCACAATAAAAACAAAGTGTTGTGCTTTTTGCCAAATAAAGAAAAATAAACACGAAGCGAGTTCTGCCTCCTCTCTGTCAGTGTAGTCCATTCTGAAACGCGTCCGAAAATGAACCATAACTCAGTGAATACTCAGTCAAACAGGCATTCAGACATACAGGCATGAAGCTTGAATTCTCATCTTTTAAACGAAGTAATTTTTATAAAAAACAAATATTCACAGTTTATGTAATATGTATGCAAAGAGAGAGATGTCAGTCGTTCTTATCTCAGCTAATTAAGTTTTAATGTGCTCCGCCCACGGAGAGCACGCGCTATTCAAACGCAAATGTGAGCCGATCCAAACAAACCTGTGAAACGCCCATCAGCTGGATAACACACCGCGAGTTCACTTTCAGACTTATGTACTTTACGATGCTGTGAGGAATAATACTATCTTGATAATAATCCTGCAAAAATTTACCTCAGAAGTTCTGGAAGTATCATTTCGAGGAGCAAACGGATCCCGCTGAGGAATTAGGTCAGTTCTGTTTGCTTTGTTCTAATCGGAATGAATGAACGCAAAGATGCGTGCTGTTGTGGAGCTACTACAGCTGGCAAAAATACTGTTTAAATATGAATCGCGTTACTATGAATGAATGAACGCAAAGATGCGTGCTGTTGTGGAGTTACTACAGCTGGCAAAAATACTGTTTTAATATGAATCGCGAATACAAAGAAAGATTACACTGGAAATATTGTTACAATTATAAATGTTGTTGTAATTGTATAACCTTAAAAAAAAAAATTATATATATATATATAAGGATAGATGTAAACAAAATCTTAAAAGGTCATTATAAGCCTTATCTTTAAATAATTTTATTATGCTTTATTAGTGACACATTTGGGAAGAGAATATATTCCAAATCTGAAAATACAGTATGAGAACAATTAACTGCACAATTACTAGAAATGTTTACCTTGGATATTGTACAATTTGCAAGCAAAATTTGTGGAAAAAACAACAAACCAGTTATATATTGTCCTTGCATTCTTGTGGCTCATTCACACACCTGAATGAAAGGCTCATTACGTATGCAGCCTCATTATGCGGCCCCATTGACTCCATAGGTGTGAATCACGCCCACCCGCATATGGCCTTTCCAAACAAAAAGTGTTTTACAAGATTTAAATCAATGTATTGTGTTATGGGAATGATTAGGCAGGACGATTTTCACATAATTTTGAAGAAAAAATACTAGGCAACGACATCCATTAGTCAAAAGTCTTATTTACATATATTTAGAATGTGTTTTATGGCCTTATTTCAGAAACTTTAGTTTTTTGTTTTTTAAAAAACCATGCATAAACATTATTCTATCAAAAATACAAACATGTACATGCAAGTTGTTCACATATTATGGTAGCCCTGTTTGTGCTAAATAGAGTGAATTTACACCTTTGCCATTAATATGTTTATAAGCAACTGAAAAAAGCACAAATGTCAGGGCATGTCAGAACATCTCAAGGACCCCAAAAACCCCTCAGACTCCAGAGGGTTAAACTAAACTCCTAAGTAAAAAATCTACTGAAGATAACTTCTCCAACACTGTTTTAGAACTGTAGTGTATTGAGTTGAATGCACAGAGTAAATTCAGATGCACTGCTTGGCCACTCTAGATTAACTCTGGGTTACAATTTGGTTGGCCAGTTAATAGTCCACAGCGACACCTGTGTTCTCAGAGTTTGTGATTCAGTATTGCACAGTAAAACAAGAGAAGAACGTTGTTTTAACAATAACAAACACAACAAGAACGTTCTAAATCAGACACATATGAGGGTCTATTTCAGTTAGGAAGCTCCCACAGAAGGCAGGCGCCTATGTAGGCAGTAGACAGTATGTTATGGAACAGAGCTATAATCTGTTTGTTTGTTTATTTACAGTATGGCATGCAGCTTTACCAGAACTTCATCCAGCCCTATCAGAAGCAGAAGAGTTCTCCAATGGTGAGCTCCAGACACACACTGTCATCATGTATGTTTAAAGCATTGAGAGGCTCCATGAAAACCATAAACACACGTTACAGTCATACAGAGTGGAAACCAGCACTGAAATACTGTAATTTTTGCTCAGCACATCCTTGGCAGGTTTCTTTTTTTCATCAGAACTCACTTCTGATTTTTTTTTAAAGAAGACTTTAAAGGTTAAAAATTCAAGACATGTTTTTGTGGGTGAGTAAACATGAGTTTGTGTAGGGAACATATTGCTCTGTCTGTCTTTTAATATGCTAGACGTTTTCCCAGATATACAAACACACATGAATGATTATGCATCTACACACCAATGCAGACACACAATAATTATATACAATTTCCATGTAACTTTGATTTCTCTTTTTTCTTGATCTTGAGGAAACAGAAGTCATTTTGCATTGTATTTCAATCAAGGACATTTTCTCCCCTAAATTCTCACTTCTGTAATGCTTCTATTTTTTGTTACTGTATATTTTAATATTTTATTTGATTTTATAGATTCCCTTTGCTGTACAGAGTAAAACAATACTGTCCTTTTTTAATTGAAAGTAACAATAAAGGCAGTACAAAAATACTACCATGATATATAAATACTTTATTTTTTGCAGTTATGAGAATGACATTTTTGCAATACTGTAATGAGAATTGACATTATTTTCAATGACAATTTAGCATATTTCCTCTCATGCTCTCAATAAATTAAAGGGGTGGTTGATTATGATTTCACTTCTCTAACTTTAGTTAGTGTGTAATGTTGCTGTTTGATCATAAACAACATCTGCAAAGTTACAACGCTCAAAGTTCAAAGCAAAGGGAGATATTTGCTTTTAAAGAAATCGCTTTTTAAGGACTACAACAAACAGCTGGTAGAGACTACACGACAGTCCTCCCGGGTTAGTGACATCACAAACCCTAAAATTTACATAAACCCCGCCCCCTGAACACGATTTATAGATTATCAAGACAGAATATGCTAATCAATGACTAGAAGATAACTACACATAAGCTTCATAAATTCATCAACTAACCATTCAGAAATCCCATGATGCATTCTACATGTTGTCACTTCTTGAGTCTCTTCACATTGACTTCAGTGCATGTCTGTGTGATGTAAAAGGACATGAGCTGTTGAAGCTCCGCCCTCTGTGCCAGGAGCAGCAGCTCATTTGCATTTAAAGGAACAGACACAAAAACGGTGTGTTTTTGCTCACCCTCCAAAAAGTGACAACTTTAACATGCTATATAAAAATATCTGTGGGGTATTTTGAGCTAAAACTTCACATACACACTCTGGGGACATCAGAGACTTATTTTACATCTTGTGAAAAGGGCATTATACCACCCCTTTAATTATTCCATAGACACTATTGTGGTATCTGTCAGGAGTTAGAAAGTAGTGAACTTCATCCATCTTGTTTACTCCTTCACTTCCGTTCTTCACACATTGCGTCAGAACACAACTTCAAAATAGTAGTCAACAATTCAATTCTTCAACTCAACTATCATTCAATTGATTAAAACCCCATTTCTGAAAACATGAAAAGTAGCATGCTTTAACAAGAACTTGTTTTCCAGATGTTTTGAGGCCGCAGCCACTTTTCTTTGTTTATCATGAAAATAATGTCCCAATGCAAATCACTTGCAGCTTAAAAAAAAAAAAGAGCTTCACATTCAAGCAAAATATAATTTCTTATTTCTTTTGATTTTGAGGCACATGGATGAGGGCTCATGAGATTCAGCTCTCCGTGTCTGTATTTACTTTTTTTTACTTTCTTACTCAAACACAAAGAAGCAGTTGATGCAGAATGAGGTGAAGCTTGTGTCTTTGTGGATTATCCTGTCATCCAGGGTTGTAAACCCTTGCAGTTTGTGTATTAGTGCGTTTGTATGGACAAGAACACATGGCTGAGATTAAGGACCTTTCGGAAGTCATAATCACCGCTTCTCTTACTATAGGGATCACTGTGAAAAGGAAATGCTTCTTTTGTTAGATAAGTGAGTGTGCTCTTGAAAACCAGCACAGCCATAAGCCCCCACAACTCAAAATCCTTAAGAGGCGTCTGAACAAAGTATCCAGTGTTCATGTATAAGAATAACAAAATTCCTCTCCAACTAACATCCTCCTGCTCCATCAGAGAGAGAGAGAGAGAGAGAGAGAGAGAGCAAATCAAATCTGGCTCTGAATTTGTAGATGATCTCAGGCGAATACTTGTAGTTTTCTGAGAATTCGTAGATGATCTAATGACATTATCTTCTGTAGAGCTGCTTTACAGCTGAAATTGAATTTGTTTTATAATTGATTAATTTTACAACATTAATGTTGGCATGAAGTTGCGATAGTCTCTTCTTTCTTATTGTGACGGATATCTGAGTGAAACGGCTTCTAAAACCAGGGGGAATTGATTGGATGGTTGTGGTTAGATCTCTTGTGATTGACAGGTTGGTTGCTCCACCCTCATCAGAGAAGAGAAGAGATGTCGCTGCAAGAGTGAGGGGAAATTATTTTGATTAAAGACTACAAGAGCACATGATTTAAAAATAAATAATGATGTGTACTGATAAATAATCTATAATAAATACTGCAAAATTCCATAAAATAATAAGAATTGTCAATTTTGGTTTCATGATGACATTCCTGTTTATTACTATGAATCTGCTTTGAAACACTCTATATTGTATAAAGTGCTATATAAATCACTGTGAATTTTCTCGACTCAGAATGGTATCTGTAACCAGATTAATGTTTTGGTTTAATGATCAGAATCCATGTGTTTTTAGAGACTGCAAACCATTACACCATGAACCTCACTAGAGAGTACAGATGTGGTTAGCTAGTGTGAAAAATCAAGTTTACGTCATAATTCAAACAGGAAATATACGCTTATTCATGTGCAAAATATTTTATCTTAAACTAGATGTCATGCTCGTTGTGACGTCCGGGGTTGGGAAAAATTCAGAAACTCTGAATTTTGGAAGGGTGAACTGCGACCCGTTTCCGTTTCCGCGAGATTCACTATTGTATGTTTGTGTGTGTGTTTTCAGAGGAGCATCTCTGAGAACTCACTGGTGGCCATGGACTTCTCAGGACACAAGAGTCGGGTGATCGAGAACCCGTCTGAGGCGCTGTCAGTGGCTGTGGAAGAAGGCCTGTCGTGGAGGGTAACGTCCTCACACACACAACAACACACACTAGATACAACTGTGCAAAGTAGCGAAAACAGTTTCTCAGTTCACTTTATTTTACCGCAGTGCAGGAGTCATTAAAAATGAAAGTGGCCGAGAGCTACTCATGTAATACAATACTTAAATCTCTTAATGTCTCATAACTCATATTGACAAAACTGTCAAAACTGTTTTAGACCTAAAAGAGTTTTTGTAGGCCTATATATGTCACCCTTAAATGTCAGAGAAAATAACAGAATCAGAGATACATTTTTGTATAGAAAATTGTACTTTGCATATTATACTGTAAAAACACATAATTATAGTTGATTTTAGTTGATCATAGTTGATCATAACTAGAGATGAAATGGCATGAACATTTCATTTCATGATTATAGTGACAAAAATGATCACGGTTATCACAGAATCCTGTTCAGAAAGTACTAATCCTACACAATGAAATCAATTCACCAAGTTTTAGGACGAAAACCAGCAAATGACAAATAAAATTAGCATCAATATGTACTTTTTGTTTACATAAACATTAAAATAATAACATTAAAAATGATGGCCAGATTTTAAAAGAGTGTCTTGCAACATGTTATCTACTAACATCTACAAGTTCAAATAAAGTATATATAATGAGTGACACTTTGACAATAAGGTCCCATTAGTTAACTAACAATGAGCTGTTCATGTTAGCTCAGGTACATTCAATAATATTACCAGATGCAACTTTTTAATAATGAATTAGTAAATGTTGAAATTAATAATATTTATACATGTATTTTTCATCATTACTAATGTAGAAAACTTATTTTAACAAATGGAACCTAATTTTAAAGGGATAGTTCACCCAGAAATGAGAATTCTGTCATCACTTACTCACCCACAAGTTGTTCTGAATCTATATGAGTTTCCTTCTTTCGTTGAACACAGAAGAAAAAAATGTTGGTAATCAAACTGTTGACAGTAGCCATTGACTTCCATAGTCGAACAAAAATACTATAGCCGCGTTTCCACCGAAATTACCTGGAACAATTTTTCCCAGGAACTTTTTTTGTCCCAGGACCTCGTCTGTGTGTCCACCGCGGTCTAAAGTACCGTGAAGATTAGGCAAATAGTCCGGTGACGTAAGATTGCGCGTTACTTTACAGTTCCCGCAGTTAGCTTAATTTCATCCTCTGAATTTAAGCTAAATAAAGCCCGAACCTCGTCGTCGATCCATCGGCCATATTTTTAAAACTCCATTGTTGATTCGAATAGCAAACAACTGTTACTGCACGCACCGCAACAGATGTAAAAAAAATGGTGGTTGAAATTAAATGCTGCGTGGAGTCAACCAATCAAAATGCGGCATGACCTCAACCAATCAGCATGTCCAGCGCCCGAGTCCCACCCCTGAAAGTTCCTGAGCTTTGAAAAAGTACTACCTCACAAGCAGGGACTTTCTGAGGGGGAAATATTTACTTCATTTACACCCTGTTTCCTGCGGTGGAAACACACGGAGTACCACCCCAAAGTCCTTAGTTCCTGGGGAAAGTTCCTGAGTTGGAAACACGGCATATGGAAGTCAATGGGGTCCATCAACTGTTTGGTTACCCACATTCTTCAAAATATCTTCATTTGTGTTCAGCAGAAGACAGAAACTCATTTACACTCCTTTAAAGTGTTACCAATTTTGGGAAAAAAAGAAGAAGATGAGGATTATGGAGCTAGTCATGAAAATGTAAGGTATTTTAAGAAATGATTATACAGGAATAACAGGGTGCCACTCACAGGCAACAATGAGTGTGTTTACATGCACTTTCTTAACCGATTATGCTTAATAAGCCGACAATGTGTGTGGTCATGTAAACGTGTTAAACAGTTTTCCTTTATCTGCGTAAAGTAATAAATAGCTTAAGATTTAGAGCTAGATTTTTGTCCAATACCACGATTTTGACCTGCGTTCTGTCAGCTTATTGAAGTGCACATGTGAGATATGTGAAAGGAAAGCGTCTTTATACTGCAGATTTGAGCACATTCAATGAGTGTTTAGCAGTAGGGGAGGAGAAATATACATCGCAAACTCGTTGTGCAGCCAAAGGACAAGTGGTACAGTTGCAGAAAATGCAAATATGAGAGGAGAATGAGTCTGTGCATGTTTTTCGCTGACATTGTGAAATACTTGAAATGCTTTATTTAACTTCACTCATTTAACTCACATAGTACATATAGAATACTCTATGAAATGCGTGGATGCTTACACTTTGACGTCACCAACGGGACATAACCTGTTTTTTAATACAGTCTTGTAAACGCGGTTTTCTTGCCAGGTAATTGAATTGCATGTAAACCGGCAAATCAGGTTATTTCATTTTTTTTTTTTTTTTGGTAGTTATTGGTGTGCATGTAATGCACATGCTCAGTGTATCATACTGTTTGAAACATTTGGTGTTGGATAATGCCTACGGTTTCACTTACAATTGACAGTATAAAAACATGGGCAGTATAGAGTGTATCCTATGCAGTATTCTGTATGTTCGCTGTGCTTTGTAATGCAGTGTGTAATAAGTTTTGGTTTTGGTATTTTACAGTGTTCTTGTTACATATGTTACATGTACTTACCATAGTAATAACAGTGAATTATGCATAATTCCATGCAACTAACCCTCAACCAAATCCTACCCTAACCCTATAGTAAGTAAATGTAATTGCTTAATATTACTCAGTACTTAAATATATAACTACACTGTAACAATGACACCTTAAAATAAAGTGTAACTCAAGTGTGTTCTCTTGTTCTTCTCCAGAGGAAAAGCTGTCACAGATTGAGCTCTCATGGTAGTCCATCCGCCTCTCAGAGCTCCATGTCCAACATAGGTCAGCACAGACACGTCAACAAAATATAGTAAAATAAATAAATAAAAAAGTGATGTTCCTCCCTCTTCCTGACATAATGATGTCATTTCCTTCTCTAGCCATCCATGTGGCTCAGCCGTGGTTTCACAGCAAACTGTCCCGGGACGAGGCTCAAAAATTAATCACTCAGCAGGGCCTCATCGATGGGTATGTTCATTTAAATCTACCGAAATGCTGCAAAAGATGAAGGACTGTTCTAACTTTTGATGAACTTGAATTAAAGCTTCTGCATTTGTAAATATGTGTCTTCCCAGGGTGTTTCTGGTGAGGGACAGCCAAAGTAACCCGAGGACATTTGTTCTGTCACTGTGCCATACGCAGAAAATCAAACACTTTCAGATTGTACCGGTAAGTCAAGTAAGGAATAATTGACGACGGGCCATTTAATTATTAGAAAAATAATGCAATGCATCTATGAGAAAATGTACATTTTAAGCTTATACTACGGTTACCGCACCTCAAAACATTATTCAAATTATGTATTTAAAGACATTTGTCAGGTTTTTGTCCTTAAGGTGAGATAAACATCAAAGATGCTTTGAAAAAACTCTCTTGTGTGTTGGACTAATTTCTTACGCATTTAATTGCAAGCCTACGTTGCTAATTCCAAAACGTAAATTTATAGCTAGTAATGGAGGTTTGAGCCATTGATAGAATAATAACTGCATTAATAACTGCGAGAGAGAGAGAGAGAGGGAGAGAGAGAGAGAGAGAGAGAGAGAGAGAGAGAGAGAGAGAGAGAGAGAGAGAGAGAGAGAGAGAGAGAGAGAGAGAGAGAGAGAGAGAGATTACACGTGTGTGAATTACCCGAGTCTCTCAACAGTGTTCGGCGGCAGCATCTCTACTAATAGTGAAACTGTAAGTTTAACTGCTTCAAGATCAGCGCCGTTATTACCTCGCTAGAGAGAAATGTCATTGTTGTCCAAGTTTTTTAACTATTTTACTGATAAAATCAGCAGAGCAGCGCTGACAAAACGTTTCTGTGTGAGTGTGTGTCCGTGCTGTATGTGTGTGAGTGGGGGAGAGAGAGAACTTAGTCTCCGCCTTCAGTCATCACCCCCACCAATGGTGTTGCCTTTGGCTTGCTCAGTTGGGGATATTTGGGATATTTAATTTAATTAATCAATCAACAATACTATTGATCAGCATTACCAAACGTGGACGTTTTCCACTAGAAACAAGCATTGATGTATTATTTTAATTTAATACTGTGAAGCTGCTTTGATACAATCTGTATTGTGAAAAGCGCTATATAAATAAACTTGACTTGACTTGACTTGACTTGACTTGAATGGTGGGTGACTCATAAAACAACAGGCCAATCAGAAGAGAGGCTCATGAATATTAAGTAGACAGGCCAAAATCGGCCTGTTCTTGGCAGAGCTCCTGAGAAAGGAGCTGTAAAAATATATTGAGATGGTTTTTGGTACTTATACCACAAATATATATATATATATATTCTTAAGGACATCAAAACCTTAAATAAAACTTCAGAAAGGTGTACAATATGGGACCTTTAAAAATAATTGCATACCTTACAACTTTCGTTAAGCATTCAACAGCCCTGTATATCTATCTATCTATCTATCTATCTATCTATCTATCTATCTATCTATCTATCTATCTATCTATCTACCTATCTATCTATCTATAAAATATAGACAATAAATATTACAGTATAAAGTCAAGAGATTCAACAGTTCAATCAATTCAACAGTTTATGTAAAAATGTAACATTGTTGTGTGCTTTTAACAGGGCAAAATCACCATATTAAGAGGGTCATATACAGACAGACAAATATAACAGCTCTTGCCAAAAATATGAGATTTCTACATATCATGCTGTAAAATATGTGTGTGGATGTAACACTCTAAATGTGTTTGTGACTGTGTCAGGTTGAAGAAAACGGCGAGCTCTTCTACAGTCTGGACGACGGACACACACGCTTCATTGACCTTCTGCAACTAGTTGAGTTTTACCAGCTGAACAGAGGCGTTCTTCCCTGTAAGCTCAAACATCACTGTGCCCGCATCTCCCTCTGAGGTTTTCTGGACATCAGCTTGTGCCTTCGACAGGAAACACAAACCGACTTTGTCCTGTATAGTTTCACTGTCCACCCTCTGATGAGCATTAGGGTCTGAACTCTGTGTGTTTGATATGGATGAGTATTACTAAAGGACTTTTGAGGACCCTAATATTCACCAAGGGATGATCATCTGTGGTGCGGCAATGTATAACGTACTATATCCTGATACAAACACTCTCAGTGTGGACGAGACCACCTTATTAAGCTATCAATCAAAGCTAATGTTTAACGGCAGACCGTCTGGTGTGAACAAACTGAAGTCGGGTGCACATGCTACGATTTTTTCTTGGGTAAAACATTTCTTTCGGCATGAATAAGGTACAAATTACAACCCATTATTTTTTTACCTCAATTATTATTGTATTTATGTAACATTTAATGTAATTATTATTATATAAAAATATTACAGTTATTGGTAACACTTTACTATAAAGTCACATTAAGTTACATTTAATAACAATGAGCAATGCATTTGTTACAGTATTTATTAATCTTTTGTTAGTTAATAAAATACAGTGGTTCATTGTTAGTTCATGTTAGCTCAGGTCTATTAGATAATATTAAAGGGGCTATATGTAGAATTCAGAAACCCTTGTTATTAGCGACACCGGTGGCCATTAAGTGAACTGCAGCCAGCAACTTATTGCTCACATAGCGTACAAGTGTATTGTAGCTAATATTTTTATTTAATTACATTAAATGTTACATTGAAATATAATAATAATTCATCATCATATTAAAATAGACCAAAACAAATAAAAAAATAATTAAATATATGAAGAGTTCAGATGCAAAAGCCTCTGTGCCATCTGGAATTTTCTTCTAGAATGATCATTTTTATCAAGCTTCACTTAAATGGCAATGCAAATTACCTATTAATTGTCATTTAAGTGAAATTACTGAACGTAAATATAGGAGCTTGATAAAAATGATCATTCCAGAAGAAAATTTCAGATGGCACTTAGAGGCTGTTGCATCTGAACTCTTCATATATATATTTTTAAAGTTACATAGAGAAAATGGCAGAATGGGAAAAGGCCCTATACTTTCAGCAGAAGACAAAATCGATTTCTGAAGTAAGTATCTAAAACGTTAAAAAGTCCAGAAAGGTCTATAATGATTAAAGCCTATTTGTTAGCATCCATTTTTGGAAACATTAGAGCAATTAGTAGCCATAATGATCTAAAACACCCAGTCAATCATGACCCAAGTTAGATGAATATCGTACAGGTGACTTATAGTTGATGTTTGCTGCAGGACAGAAAAAGCCGTGGCGTCTGCACTCGGCGTAAAACATGTGGTATAGCCATAATCTGAACACTTAATAAGCTCAAACTGTTGCTGTTTTCCAGGGGTTCCTTTTTATCCTTTAATCATGCGTCAGAAAAATTCAGGTATTTTATAATTGACGTGATACATGGTGTTTGTTGGGAGAAATGTCCTGATCTGTACCCGCCACCAGCGACCCGTCGAACACTTGACATTATCCTCTGCTGTGCAACGCATCACTTCCTCCCGACGACAGCGATGACGGCAAACACGGTTTACTCTGAAGAGCTGCACGCATGGACGAGTGGGCGAGACAAATCACGTCACGGCAGATGGCAGATCACACAATTGATGTACATTTGAAATTGATTTTTAGAGACACATGGCAGAATTCAGGTAATCGGTGTTACGCACATGAACTGGAACATTTGTAATAGTAAAATGATCAAAAGTGACGGTTTTTCCAGGAGATGCACAACTTTCATTTTTTATGAAAACAAACCTGACAACACAGATCTGGCATAAAGAGCTCATGTAAAAAAAAAAAAACGAATTACCGAGGATCTGTTTTAAATAGCCAAAATAATTGTAGACTAAAGCATTTCTAGAATAAATAATTAGGTAAGTCAAACAAATAAGCTACACATTCATGGATGTCCAAATAACTGTCACGGGCTGCAATTTCTGTTGTAGAAATGAACAATTGGTGTGTTTTCTGCGTCCTCTCTTGATTTATTTCTGTGTATGTTTCTTGTAGAATGACTTGTTAAACGAACACAATATTATACATTGTTTTACAGCTGTGTATTAAAAGAAAAAAAAATCTGATGGCCAAGGTCATAATTGCACTGTAGTTGGGACACTGGTAACTTTTGATTTCTGATGTTGAAGCTTATCCAGTATATGATAAGATTTCTCTGACTGTTACTTTTGTTTTATTGCTTTTTGTTATTATTTTTTTGATATTTAGATCTGTTATTGCTGTCATATCCATCTACTTCTGATCAGACTTTTTTTCTACAGCTGTGTGAATGCTGGAGTGTATGTGAATTGTTTTTTTACACCCTTATTTCATGGTAATTGTACAGTGAAATCTCGCAAAACCTCAAGGACTGGGTCATATTTCATGTGAAAAGAAAAAGAAAAAAAATAGAGGGAATCAATTCTAATTTACATAAATAATTATTTTAGGATGATTACTTCACTATTACCATACTTTTCAATTTAAATGATTTTCTGCATTACATTCTCAATACTATAATGCAGAAAATAATTTGATATTGTAAAGTATGGTAATGGTAATCATCTTAAAATAAACTATTTATGCAAAATATATTTCATTCTTTTCTATTTTTTTTATTCTTGAAGTGAAATTTGACCTGGACATGCTTGTGCTTCTGATTGAATCACAGTATTAAAGCATCAAATCATAGTCATATCGCTACAGTCATATTTCCAGCACATGCCAGTCAGATCAAATGTTTTCTCCTCACTAACCGTGTGTCTGTTCATTTAGAGTAGATTCACTATTCAATGTTTGTTCCTTGTTATTTTCAGTGCGACACTGAACTATGTTGTTTAAATATGAAACACATTTTTGTACTTTTATTTCCTGATGTTTAATGACACTGACGGCAAATAAACTTGAAAAACCTTGTTCCATCCCAAAATGATCTCATGTCTTATTTCGCATAGGCCTATTGGTATTTTTCCATAATTTTCCACACAAACATGGGCCGTCAAATATGTCATAATCATCTGCAGGATGCAATAAAGCCCCCAAGAAACTTATCCACACATAATTATTTTTGCGGGTTTCAATAAATGGGTAAAACGTTTTAGACCGCAATTTCTGAATAAGAAAATGAGCCGTGAAGGATCACCGGTGGGCTACTGATGACTGGATCATGATCAAACTTCATCACACAGGCTTTCTGTACACTGTTGAGTAGGTGAAAGGATGGTCCCTTGTTGTGTGACACCAGTAGTCAAACATGGAGGAGTAAGTACGATTCTCCGGGGATCTTTTGCTGCATCCAGAGTCTGTGATTTGCACAAAGCGAGTGGCACCCTGAAGCATCCTCACAGCGTGGTGTTGTATCCTCAGGTATACACCTATGGGTCAAGGTTTCTTCCTACAGCAAGAAACAAACCTCCAGGCTATGCCAGAACTACTGGACATCAAATGATGGATGGCCTGCCCTGAACCCAACTGAACTGGCCTGGGATGAACTGGACAGAAGGGGGAAAGCAAAGCAACACGTGTGGAAACTTCTGCAAATGTGTTGGGAAGAGCTTTCACAGCATAGAAAGATTTGCTTGGTTACACATTATCAATTTCTATTATTCAGATCAGTTCAATGATTGTTAGGCTGCATAAATTCGGTCAACCGGGCGGGAACACTTCCTAAAACACCCGATGTACTTATTACATCATAAGAAGAATGGCATCTACACTAGTATTAGTCTGTCTGTCTCATCCTTAAGCCAGCAACGTCTTGGCCGTTTTTGAGCATCAGCCGACTTCATTTTTTCAGTGTTGGCTCTAGTCTAGTCGGACACAGTCTGGGTTTGTTTGGCCGATTCAATGTAGAATTGGCGTCGGGCCGTCAGTAAGACAGAGAAATCTGATTGACAGTTCAGTTTAGTAAACGAGTCAGTGCACGAGAATAAGAGCAAAAATGATGAAAGCGAGCAAAGAAGTCATGACGGCACAGACAGAAGACTGCTGTAATTTTACTTCATGCATTCCACTGCGCCAATATTTTCATAATAACATGAGCGGAGAGGAAAGCAAACGCTGCTTTGTTTATGGATTGTATATCTGCAGTCTTAGTGTTGCTTTCCCTTTCTAAATGACGAATAGACAAATACATCTGCTTAAATAGATCGTTATCTCCCAGCGAGCAAAAGCCGCCATTTCACCGTCTAGGTTAACTATAGACCCGATATAGTCCGACTATGAGTAACCCACTTCTAGACAAAATAACCTTGAATTTGGTCACATGTCGTTTTTGCCAAAATAACTTGCGAGCTGTATTATATTCCATCATGTAAGCAAAGTAAACAGTGATTACAAGGTGTTTGTACTGATTTCTTCACTCATTGCATTTGTTATCTAATTGATGACTAGTCTATTCCTGGGCTATTGTTAGACGTCTATAAAATTTTCACTGACAGCCCAAATTTTGCCTTGTTTTAGCCTAGACGTCTGGGCTGTGATTGGACGGCTATTATACGTCTTTTAAACACAAAATTGCTTGCTGGGCTCCTTTACATGCATGCAGGTGCAGAACACGTGTGCTAGTTGACAGTCGCCTGTAGTCGACTGTCACAGTCTCAAGCAGATTTTTTCCCCGACGCGAGGCGACATCAAAGTCGGCTTCGTTCTTTGCTGTCAGTTTGGTGTGTCTCTACCTTTAAACCGGATCTGGTCCATATCCAGATCAGATGGTGGACCTGCACCTATAGACATGACCAAAACACAGCCCTGAATGTCAGCAGAGACTATGTCTACTAGATGATCCCCTGTGAAGGCCTCGTCGACACCACAGTCATCGACACAGATCCTCAGCAGAGACCACGAGAACCCGACAGGTCCAATCCACAGATCCTATGGCCAACTTCGGCTCTATACTGGCGTGATGAATTCATCTTCAAGCAAAAGGAACTGGATGAATATTTAAACGCTCCCGATCTTGATCTGAACTCTGACTTGTGATGCTGCCTGAATCATAATCACACCATGTTCATTTGTTGGCCAGAGGAGAACTGCACGACTGCATGAGTCTGGTTTCTCCTAAGGTTTTTTCTTTCTCCATTCTGTCTCCTGATGGAGTTTGGGTTCCTTGCCTCTGGCTTGCTTATTGGGGACATTTAATAATCAACAATATTATTGATCTGCCTGTACTGACGCTGTTGCATGACAACTGAACTGAGCTGGATCAACATCTTTGTTGATCCTGGAACAACATTCCAATCAGCCAATCAGATTTGTGGGGCATATTTACAGTTTATGTCAAGTATAGGCTTACAACCAGGGTTAGGTGCTTCTACATCAGTGTTATTCACCTGTCATTTACCTCTGATTTTATGGATAAGTTATTTAGGTTTAGGGGTAGGGGTGGACCTGGATCAACGTATTTTGTTGATCCTGGAACCACATTCCTGTCCGTAAACAGTCAAAACCCTCCAGGAACATGCCTAGCCTTGGAAAAATCACGGTGACGACATAGGCCTATATATTGTCCATCGTCTATTTTGTAGCCTATATTGTGTATTTTTATAGGCCTATATTTATTTTAAATCACTTCTTTTATATTTATCATCTGTCTTGTCACTGTCATGCTGTCTGTGCACTGGAAGCTTCTGTCACCAAGACCAATTCCTTATATGTGTGTATTAAGCATTGGCAATAAAGCTCTTTCTGATTCTGATAGTCGCTTCACCTCGCTCAAACCGAACAATATTCAAAATAAGCCCTGTATAACCTTTTACCTTTTAATCTGTTTAACTTGAAAGACTTTGTAATACCAACATTAAAAATTAATATCGTCTGGAAGAACTTTTTCATTTATATTACCATGCGGCGCTCTGGAATACTTGATTCTGATTGGTCAATGACGATGTTCCGGGGTCAAATATTACGCTAACATCTTGACAACCGAATAAGCGGGAAACGTAAGTTAGCATAAGTCATTACAGCAGATCCTGAAGGCTGAATACTTCATTCCTTACTTAACGATTTAGAAAACAAACAAAACACTGAAAGAAATTGCACCATCAGTGCATAGGACATCGTGATGCCTGCATTACACACCGCTCGCCACAAGATGGCAGTAAATGATTGTTAAATCTCCGCTCTTGCAGGTGAACCTGCTGTTCGTCTTCAGGTTAGCTGTTAGCAACAAATCAGAATCTCAATAATCATTTGCAAATTGGATGGATTATCTTGTGGATTATATAACGAAAGTGCTGTTCTACTTCTAGAAGGTGAGATTTTCTTTTAAAAAGCACTTGATTTAGCAGATTCATTAGTTGAGGGCAACAAAAACAGCTAACACTTTACAGTAAGGTTTCATTTGTTAATTAAGTTTCATTAGTTAAGGTAGACTTGGAATGAACAATACCTCTGCATCATTCATTAATCTTAGTTAATGTTATTTTCAACATTTACTAATACATTATTAAAATCAAAAGTTATATTTATTTAACATTAGTTAATGCACTGAGAACTAACATGAACAAACATGAATAGTTGTATTTATATTAACTAATGTTAACAAAGATTAATAAATACTGTAACAAATGTATTGCTCATTGTTAGTTAGTACATTAACTAATGTAAAAAATGAGACCTTATTGTAAAGTGTTACCCAAAATCAGTACTGTAGTCAGTTCATTGTTTTTGATTGTTAAAATTGTATGAATTTGTGATAAAAGAAGAAAAAGATCAATATTTTCTAATGCATAAAAAGACATATATAAATAATATATAATAAGAAATATTATTCAATAAGATAATACATTATTAGACTATGTTAGATTACCTTGCATACTGCATATACAAAGTAATTTTATTACAGTTATTGGCACCCTACTGGCAAATATGTTTTTTTCTTTTTCTTTTTATTATTATTATTATTATTTGGCAGTGTCTTTACACCAAATGCAAATAGCCAACCTTGTTATCAAAGGCTATATTACCACCTACCACTGCTCAGACAGTTTACCCTTAGTTCAAATGGTATATCAGCATGTTAAACTTTGTGCACTGTTTGCTCCTAGAGTAAATAAGATGCTATTTGCTGCTATTTACACTTGCTCAAAACACTATCTACTTTCACTTGGTGTAAATAGCCTCTGCCTTTTTTTGTTTTATGTCATTTTTTGTTTGCGCGTATCGATACATTTGCAATATTCTGTGCAAAACAAAAACACAATCATTCTGATAAAGTCATATGAAATGAGAAGATTGAGAAATAGGTTGTCAGAGACCTTGCCTTTGCCGGCAGCTGTAGTGCACACCGCACAATTAGCATGTGTCTCACTGCCATCTGCTGAGTGACCCGTCGGGCACCGTGTGAGAATCTGCATCTCTGATGTGATCAAAAATCCCGTGCACCATTCACATGACATAACGCATTTTGTGCATGTGATATTTGAACCGCCTGTTGTGAGTTTAAACGCAGTGTGTCTCTTCTCCTCCCACTCCGAACGGTGCTCTCTCTCTCTCTCTCTCTCTCTCTCTCTCTCTCTCTCTCTCTCTCTCTCTCTCTCTCTCTCTCTCTCTCTCTCGGCAGAACACTTTCAGTTCTCAGATCTGGAGGATATAGATGCACTGATGTCTTAAACACACTCACCGTCTTCCAAGGTCTGCTGTTAAACGCTCCTGTGGATGTATTTCTCCCATTGATCTGTGTTTGGCTGCAGGGTTCTACAGAGAGAGAGCAGCTGTCAGAGAGAGAGAGAGCACTTGAGAGAAACCGTTCCTTAATGAATTCATCCTGCTAAATGCAGTCCAAAGTGCCTGTGGATAGCTGTGATCTGCTTAGCTATAAGGCACCTGTGTCTGGGGCCCGAGCGCCCACTGACTAGGGCTCTGCAATATAGCGCAAAAACTATATACAGTCAAACCTAAATTTATTCAGACACCCTCAACATTTCTCACTTTATCACAGTTTATTCGCTATAGTTTAGAAAATGGTAATAAAATATGACAAGAACTCAGAGTTATCAAATTTTGGTTTTGTCCATCCTTCTGTTTGACTGTCTCACAGATGAATTATGTTGAATATCTGTCAGCTGTTAAATTTAACTACACAATTAGAAAATACCAATTTAGGTCAACAAATTACCAAGTAATGTTTAATTTTGTTCAGTCTGTGGTGTAAAAATGTCGCATTAGCAATTAAAGAAAAAACACTTAAGCAAAACATGGTCAGGTCAAAGTGTCAGAATCATTTTTGGTCCCAAATTTGTATAAATTGGTAGTCACTGTATGAAGAATCTTTTGGTATAATATGTCACAGTTTGCTTTATTTAGCTAGCCTCACTTACATAAATGAACTATAGTATCCTACACCCACTATAAAAAATATATATATATATATTTGAACCATATATATGGTATCTCAATAATTTTTGGTTTTACTATATATATATATATGCACACTTCAGCTGGTGACTTTACTAAATGAATGTAAGGAAGATTCATAGTCAAAACCAGCAATATTTTCATGTATTTTACTAAAATATTTTGGTAACACTTTACTTAAAGCCTTTATGTATAATGCATTATAAAGGTAATCATAATGTACATTATAATGCGTTATATATTTTCATAAATAACTGAAACCAAAGTTAAAATGCATTATAATATTTGCAGATTCCTTGCTACACATGTGTTTTAATGCATTATACATTTTAAAAGTGTGTTCAGTGAATAGATAAGTATTATAATGTATTATAACTGTTGTTACAATAATATTTATGAGATCATACAATGCATTATAGGGTGCATTACAAGCCACAATTGATGCATTGCAAATACTTTTATAATGCATTACATATAAAGACACTTAATAAAGTGTTTCTATTATTTTAATACATGAAAAATGTTCATCTTTGATATGATACATTATGCATTGGTGCAATTAATACTAAAACAAAGGGGTTGTATATATAGACTGATTTGATTTCGATGTGGAATGACGCAATAGTTCTTGAGGTCTTTAAAATTAATATAAATGCAATATTGTAATACATGGAGCTGAAAGATTCTGGATAAGATACAAAAAAAAATTTCAAATAGAGATAAATAGAACAGACAACTAAACAAAATTACATGTTATGGTTCTGACAAAATGTTAATTGCTGCAGTTTATTTGAAAGCGTTTATTTTGAATGAATTATTTTTAAAAACTCGGTTTGAATAAACGATTCACTGACTCATAAATACTTCACTTGTTTTATTACTGGATTAATTAGCATTTTTTAACAAGTCTCTTGAATGAATGATTTGGACTCTCGGAAATACATTTTTGGAATCGCTTACTCAAATAAAAAAAAAAAATATATTTAACAGTCACCACTTGTCGCCACCTACTGGTGTAACGTTGTAATCGACGCAGTTGTTATTTGAAGCGCCAAGTTACTTTCAAAAGGTGATTTGCTCTATTTTGATCAGTACCGTAGTAGAAATCTGAACTTTCAACTTTTATCCCAGTACTTCTGTGATGCTTTGAATATTTGTAACACAGAAATAATGATACTGTGTGGTTAAAAAGACTGTGAAGCTGTTTAATATCTATACATGACCACGGCTCTCTCTTGGTCAGCAGCAGCTCGAACACAGATTTGAATGTTCTGGTTTAATTTTAATAGACACAGGAGAATCATTGTCATTTAGGAATAAGATGGCGTGGGTGTTTGGATGGAGATCGAGATTAATCGTGCAGCTCTACATATAATTTTATGTAGGCAGTAGTAGGTCATTGTAAATGTACTGTTTGTTAGTATAGTGAGAAATGGGAATATCCGCCAAACTGCCCAGTCAGTTGCCCGCTGGATGCACCTGGTCATGGGGTGAGATGGAGCATGCAAAGGCTGAAGGTGAAGGTACTGAAGGCTGAAGGAACATAGGAAGTGTTCCCTCGAAAAGGGTCAAGCTGGGCCCCGAGGCACGAACAGCTCCAGTTCCCATTAATGCCAGCGCTAATGTCAGCAAAGCCCCAAAGGTAGTGAACCGCTAGCAAAGTAAGCAAGGATTACAGGAGCAAGTGACTTTACTCTACTGTAAACAATCCTGTCGTGCTCCTTTAAAACACACACACACACACACACATAACAACAGAAGGAGACTCTACCGTAGGGTTCAGTCTGTTGATAAGAGCAGATCTGAGGACTTTGTACAGCATCTCATAGACTTTGAATCCAGTCATCAAAGTTCCTGGACTCGAGAACGCTGGTGTGTCATCTTTACCCATTAATATACAGGTAGAAAGACTGTATGAAATGAAAACATACTATGCTGCATGTTCAAGGCAAGCATTGGTTTAATGTACTCTATTGAATCTTAATCTAGACATACAATTCCTATTTATACTAATAATACTTAAGAGCAGTTCACTAGATATTAGTGTTGTAAATGTTACATGTTTTTAATAGCAGTATTTTATAGCAGTTTTTCGTTATGCCAGTAGGTTTATTACTGGATTAATTAGCATTTTTTAACGAGTCTCTTGAATGAATGATTTGGACTCTCGGAAATACATTTTTGGAATCACTTACTCAAATAAAAAAAAAAAAAAATTTTTATATATATAAATAAATATATATATATATATATATATATATATATATATATATATATATATATATATATATATCGTACAAGTGAAGGTCTTTATGAGTCAGTCAATTTTAATCATTCAAATGATTCTTTCAGAAACACTGATTCACTTAAGTGAGTCGTTGCATCATTCACTCAACCAATTCCCTCAAAAAAAATGATTTATGAACGAAACAAGTGTCTGCCTTTAATCATTCACTAGTCTAGCCTAGTCACCGATTCTCTTACGAGCGAAACTACTATGTGATGTACTTTGTTGATTGTTACTGATGTAATATTTTGTAATGGTGTGAGTCTGACATAAAGAATACCAGGATGCATCCAGACCACTTTATCAATGGATGTACATCTTCTGTTTTCACGTGTGCAGTAAATTTGGACTAAATATTTTCAAATAAGTGTATATTGACATGTATACTGACAATCACTTTTACAAGATTTTGTCATTTGTTGAACACACACCGAGACTTAGATTTTGGAAATAATTCAGTCACATTGGAATTTAATTAAAGCCTGTTTGGTCAGACTAAAGTGATTAATGGAAACTGAGAATCTCTACGGATTTAAACCAATACAAAATATTTTTGTTTTTTTTAAATCCTCATTATTTCTCTCCCTCATGTTGCTCTACGCTGGCATACTGTTATTTTGTTTGACAAAAACCCCATACAAGACCACATAAGTAATATGTGCTCAATTTTCCAAATCTATATTATGAACGTCAAACCTTAAGCGTTAACATGCTGGCTTTGATTCTGAACATGAATGAGATTTCAGAGCTTCTGCAAAGGTGAAGCTTATTATTTAATAATGACTTTGCCTGTTCTGTTCATCCCACAAAGCTGACTTCATTTGAAGACTTCAAATTTTGCGCCAGTCAAATGAACTATTTTCATGGTGCTTTTTATGGAGCTTAACACTTAACACTAAAGGTTAACACAATTGGTCACCGAATTGTTTGTTTGCATAATATCTGTGTAAAATCCTTCAGAATGACATAAGGGTGAGTAAGTTATGACAGAATTGTCCTTTTGAGGTGAACTATTCCTTGAAAGACGAGAGTTATTTACGGACCACAGCCTATTAACACAACACTTTGTTACACAGACAGTTTAAACAAATGCAATTTTCACAGAACATACTTCCACTTCAAACTTTCTCCTTTTTAATGTCCCTCTTTCTCAGTCTCTCTCTCTCTCTCTCTCAGACCGAGGGAATAAACAGACACAGGCTTGCGGCCATGGTTTCTTTCTCCCTCGTTCTGATAGATTGTAGTTGAAGCTAATTGCAGTGTTTCAGAGCGGCGGACTCTCTCGTCTGCTTAACCCCAGGATTTCTGTCCTTTTTTTTCTCCTTTCTTTTTTTCATTCCAGAGGTCTCGTTGTGGAAGGACGGCGAGTACCCTGCTTTGTTAATTACGAGGATAACACATTCACTCATCAAATAATGGATGTGCTTTGCAATTTCAAGTTTTAATAATCAATTACTGAGAGCAATTCTCCATGGAGTTGCAAAAGAGTCATTAAGTCTCAAAAGGCAAAGGGAAAAAAAGCTCTATTTTTACAAATGCCTGAGGGGAATTGACTCAAAGCTCTTCCTATGCATTTGCCAATGTAATTCCAATAATAAAAAGGACGGAAGAAAAGCTTGTGGCATTTAGTTCTTTGAAAGAGGTGATGTCTTATGAGGTGAAGTGTGGAGCGAAAATCTCGAAATTGTGTAAACTATTAACAAATGATTTGTACAGTGGGGTCTAAAAGTCTGAGATCATTCGTGAACATGCATCTATTCTGCATTTTTCTTATTTGATATAATTTTTTTAAGGTAACACCATTTCGTTGTTTCACTTTAGACATTCTGCTAACTATAACCCCTGGTTTCACAGACCTAGTCCCCGGTTAAAATATATTATTCAGCTGTTTGAAGTTAAAGCAACTTGCAATTACATACTGTATCTTATAATACATCTGTGCCTTTGTTTTGTCTCTAGATGCACACCAGAAGGCACATTTACAAAAGCTACTTAGTAACTTTGCAAATACATGTCAACTAACTCTCATTAGAGTATTAGTTGACTGTCTGCTTAATAACTGCGTACACTTTATTCTGATGCTCCCCAACAGACATTATAATGACTAGAAGTAACTTTGCAACTACATGTCAGTTTATTCTGCTAATTCGAACCCTAACCCTAACACATACTGTAACCTAACAGCCTACTAACAGTCTAATGAGAGTTAGTTGACATGTAGTCGCAAAGTTACTTATAGAACCATCAAAATAAAGTGTAAAGCATAACCTTTTTGGTAAACAAATGAAATGATCAGCATAACATTTTGAGTGAAAAATGAATTTCTTGCATTCTAGCTGAGTTTATAACCCTTTTACATTAATGACCGTAATTGGATATGATTTTTAAGTCCTTCCGTCTCAAGTCATTCCATTTTCCCTTTTTTTCCCCCAAAAATTTACTCCATTTTCTTATACACATTCCTGGTGTTGTTGTGCACGATTGTTAACCATTCACAACGTCTCATTTACACTACTTTTTTGTCCTCTTTGGTGCTTGATAGCAATAGTCGTTAGGAGTTGTTGGACTATGTTTGCATCCACTGAAAAGAAACGGAGACTTCAGCCATTGTCAGTGTTTGAAACCTATTGTGTGTCAGTGTTTGAAACCTGTTGTCCCTTGTTTTATCTTTGTAGTGTTTGCCATTTTGGCAAGGTTTTTTTTCTTCTTCTTCCTTTAGTCGCAAGGTAAAATGAAAGTTTTATAGTTTTATTTTCCCCTCAACTCTAAACATTAATTCAACACAAGAACATAAGCTGTTTTTTTTACCCAGAAGGCAGTTCTCCCCACCTGAGCCGTGGCTCTGCAATTCGTACGAATTTTACGAGGTGGCTAATTCGTACGAATTCATACGACCTCACTCGTGCGAATTTGTAAGATTTTTGCTAAATCGTACATATTTTACAAGTTGCCCAATTCATATGAATTCGTACGAGTGACCTACCCCTGACCCCACCCCTAAATCTAACCGTCACTGGGGTTTAGACAAATCGTACAAATTTGTGCGAGTGACCTACCCTTGACCCCACCCCTAAATCTAACCGTCACTGGGGTTTAGACAAATCGTACGAATTCGTATGAGTGACCTACCCCTGACCCCGCCCCTAAACCTAACCGTCACTGGGGTTTAGACAAATCATACGAATTCGTATGAGTGACCTACCCCTGAGCCCGCCCCAAAACCTAACCGTCACTAGGGTTTAGACAAATCGTACGAATTTGTACGAGTGACCTACCCCTGAGCCCGCCCCAAAACCTAACCGTCACTGGGGTTTAGACAAATCGTACAAATTCGTACGAGTGACCTACCCCTGAGCCCGCCCCAAAACCTAACCGTCACTGGGGTTTAGACAAATCGTACAAATTCGTACGAGTGACCTACCCCTCACCCCGCCCCTAAACCTAACTGTCACTGGGGTTTAGACAAATCGTACGAATTCGTATGAATGACCTACCCCTGAGCCCGCCCCTAAACCTAACCGGCCCTAGGGTTTAGACAAATCGTAAAAATTCGTACGAGTGACCTACCCCTGAGCCCGCCCCTAAACCTAACCGTCACTGGGGTTTAGACAAATCGTACGAATTCGTATGAATCAGCCACATTTTACTCACTCGTATGAATTCGTACGAATTGGTCTTGAGATAGCGTTGCGTGACCCCAGTATTATGCAGTGGGTGGGAACACACAAGAAAGGGCTGTTGGTCAATATGTAATGTTCATGTGTTTTTCATTAATACATACCACTGACTTCTAGACCAGCCTAGTCTGCCAATGTGTGAGCGAGTGGGTGTGTGGTTAGATAGGGTGTGTGGTAAGATAGTTGACTAGTGGCATAAAGTCTGGTCCAGTCTGAAGCATTTTATTTTTCTTCTGGACAAGAACGCCCCAATTAGAAAGGAAGAAAACTACGGAGCCCCGAAAGGGACATGGTGGTAGGGGGAAAAATGCGATGGGAGGAAAAATAACAAGTCAATGCTTTCTCTCGCAAATGTTTTTGCGTTCTCCCGAGAAACTTTACATTCACTCGCAAAACCTTTTGAGCTCTTCATTTTTTTCCTTCACCATGTTCCTTTAGGGCCTCTGTAGAAAACGTCTGACTGACATAAAAAGCAACCAATCACAGTTTGTTTTGTCAGTGTGTCGTTTAGGGGCGGGGTCTATTTGAAATGCACAATAATAGGTTAGCATGGGGAAAAAAAATGATTAGTGTAAATGTTTTAATGTAAAATATACATTACTGCTCATGGATCTCAGTTTATTTCCTGCTAAAAGTGGTAAAAGCATGTCTCTATACTCCTAGAAAGATTTCAGACAGTTCGTTTGGACTTTGAAAAGAGTTGATGTGAAACTCCACAGCAGATTGAAGCACAGAGGAGATGGATGGCTGTTACAAGCGATCAAAGGCGGAGTGAATAAAGGAATGACACAGCTGGATCAGGAAGGTGCGGAAAAGGAAAAAAAAACTCTCTTGTACATGAAGCAAGAAAAGATTGAGAGTATCTTAAGAACAAAAATAAAGAAATAAATAAAACAAGCTGAAAGATGTGTGACAGCAGCATACTGCGCAAAAACAACAACACAAAAATACAAACACGCCACTTTCTGACATGCCTTTAGATTTGATCTTCTGACACAGCTTGGAAAATGACGCGTCCTATCTCGCATTAGTGTTTGATCGCCAGTTCAGACTCTATTATTAAAGTGATCTCTAAATGTGACACATCAGCACTGTAAACTGAAAACGCATCAAGAACCGTATGAAAGAACAGCACTCACAATGAAAATATTTGGATGAGGATTACAGTGTTTGTGTGGCAGCGATGCACTGATATTCCTCAAACATTGTGGATAGGGCTTATTCAAAACCTTTAAACCAGAGTATTAAACTACTGAAATTAATTCAGCCTGCATGAGAAGACTTAGCATACAGAATTTATTTTGTAGATCATTTCAGTTTGTAATCTTTTTTTAACAAAATCCTTTTTAACAAGGATTGACTTGCATTGTTTGCCATGCAAAATGTAGCTGACATGTAGAATTTGCATACTTAATAATATTCTTGTTGATCATCTTTGCATACTGAATAATGATTGGTATTTTCTTTATTGCATTTACACCATCGGTCAAAGGTTTGGAATGTTTTGAGAAGTCTCTGCTCACCACGCCAGAATTTACTTGATCAAAAATACAGTGAAATATTATTACAATTTTAAACAACTGTTTTCTATTCGAATATATGTAAAACTGTAATTTATTCCTGTGATCAAAGCTGTATTTTCAGCATCATTACTCCAGTCTTCAGTGTCACATGATCTTTCAGAAATCATTCTAATATGAGGATTTGCAGCTCAAGAAACATTTCTTATTATTATCAATGTTAAAAACATTATGCTATTTCATATTTTTGTGGAAACCATGACACACTAGCACTACCATTCAAAAGTGCGGGGCTTAGTATGTTTTTTTAATTTATTTTCATAATACTTTTATTTAGCAAGAATGCATTAAGTTGATTAAAAGTGACAGTAAAGACATTTATAATGTTACAAAAGATTTATATTTCGAATAAATAATGTTCTTTTGAACTCTCTATTCATCAAAGAATCCTGAAAAAAGTATCAGGTTTTCCATTGAAAAACACTGATAATAAGAACCATTATTACTAATTGAGAACCAATAATATTTGATGATAATTGAGTATCAAATCATAATATTAGAATGATTTCTGAAGGATCATGTGACTCTGAAGACGAGTAATGATGCTGAAAATTCAGCTTTGATTACAGGAATAAATTACATTTTAAAAATGTAAATGAGTTTTTTAACAGTATTTCACAATATTACCGTTTTTATTTTTGATAAAATAAATGCAGCCTTGTTGAGCATAAGAGACGTAATATTAAAATCATAATTATTCCAAACCTTTGACCTGTAGTGTTTGTACTTTAAGTGCTCAGCCGAATGCATTGCAATGATTGCAAACCTCAAGACTTGAGAGTGTCTCATTAAACTGCATGTGTTATTCAGATAAGCATTTCTACAGTTGAACTCAGACGTTTAGAAATCTGACTCTAGAAGACTGATGAGAATATAACATGCTTTTTATGATATGTTATGATTTACAGAAATCAGTGAAAAGCATCTGCCTTTTGGTTACTTTTTAGGGGATAATTTATGGAAAACCCCAAAGAGCTTCTGATTCCACTTACGCAGAATCAAAACCTATAACCCCCCAACAAAAGTTTTTCCAGCATCACTCACAATGCTGTTTCTTTCAGGAGCAGCAGATCTAGTTGAAAATATTATTTAAAGAATATCATGCGCGCACACACACACGCTGGACTGACAGGCTGCTGGATGGGGTCTTTAGCTTGGCTCACACAGCCCACTCTCTCTCTGCATTCACTCTCTCTCTGATTTACATTGCGAGCAGCGGACAGGGTGGTAGAGAGGAAATGCTCCATTTCTCCCGGTGCTTGGGAATGGAAACAGAGGAGCATATGTTGGGATTTGAAGAGTCAATCCATGAATAACCTGAAGCGATGTTTCTTCTTCTCTCTCTCTCTCTCTCTCTTTCTGGGCAGACTAGAAGTGCAGTAGAGCTGTGCGGGGAGAACTGGCTTCCCTAAAGTATCAGGCTGTAGTCAAAAATATTTACAGCGCCAGGAGGTATTCAGCGAAATATTCCAGAAAATTCGATATCGAGCTGACCTCTCACTGGGCATCTGATGCCTCTCTCGCTCTCTCCTTCTCTCTCTCGTTCTTGCTGCTGCTTCTGAAACAGTTTGGCACACAACAACAGATTGCTTTATCAGCTATGCTGTGCTATGTATAGATTTCAAATATATACTGATGTGTTTTAATAATTATCATCCAGGTTTTGACAGTAATGATGGCTTTGAGTTGGTGTGGATTGTTTTGTCACTACGTCTTGCATAAAACATAAGCATCTAGTTTCTGAACTCATAATTTGAACATTATTATGGTGAATTCTGCTGATGTAAATGTGTCACTAAGGTACTATTATCTAGCAGACTTAAATGAGATTTTGTTCAAATTGCAAGAGTGGTATTAAAATGTTTTGCACCATATGCAAAAGTATGTGTACAGTATAAATATGTAGCGGTCACAGATACATAATATCTGTATAATATCCAGCAGTTATTGCCTTAAAGCCTAATGCATTATTTGTTGTTAATTTGTTAATAGAAGGAAAGGAAAAGTTCTGTATGATTATAAAAACACTGTCATTTTTCGATGGAAAAATAAACAGAACCACATATGGCACAGATTTGTTTATTTGTTGTTTTAATTTTATTGCAATAATCAAATTATAGATTTTGTTCTCAGTGACACAGTAGCAGCATATCTTAAAACCGAAAACCAACATTATTTACCATATTACGCTATTAACGGTCTTGTGTGCATTAGTTTCAGATCTCTTTTTTATTCTGGTTCTTATATTTGTATTCTGCTAGAATTCCTGCTCTTCTGATCCTGTTGTTGTTTTCGAGCGGACGGCCACTAGAGGGCAGGACAGATCCAGACAGGAGAGATCACACACTACTGCACACACCACTGAAGCGCTTACTGGCACATTAATGTCCACACTGTCTGAGTTCAATATCTTCACATAATCAACATTAAGCATTTAGTGAAAAAGACTGCAAAAATCATTTACAAGGAAATTAAATCTGCTGAGGAAAGGAGTGAAAAGAATAACGCAACTGTAAAAATAATTAATAGTTTGTGTGTGTGTGTATTTGTGTGTGTGTGTGTGTGTGTGTACAGGTTTGGCTATACTTGTGAGGGCCAAATGTCCTCACTTAGTATATAGTGAAATATTATGACAACCGACTAGTGAGGACATTATACCGGTGTCTAGTTCACCCCTCACTAGTTGAACAGTCGTATAAATTGGACAAAACATGTTTGATTTAAATCTAGATGTTTGCACATGTTTCTGTGATGGGTAGGTTTGGGTTAGGCCATAGAAAGCATCTGTAGCCTGATATAAAATCAATGGAATCCTGTGCAATGTCCTCACTAATATAGTGAGCGTGCGTGTGTGTGTGTGTGTGTGTGTGTGTGTGTGCGTGTATATATGTGTGTGTGGTCCTGGTAAACCCTATGTTATGGGGACAAAATGTCCCCACAAAGATGGCAATATCCGAAATCCTTGTCCTTGTCGGGACTTTTTTTGGTCCCCATGAGGAAAACAGCTTATAAATCATGCTGATGTTTTTTATTTTATTTAAAAGTACAGAAAGTTTTCTGTGATGTGTGGGTTTAGGGAATAGGGGTAGTGATAGGGGTGGAATATAGTTTGTGCAGTATAAAAATCATTGTCAAAATTTTCCAAAAACACAATGTGTGTGTGTGTGTGTGTGTGTGTGTGTGTGTGTGTGTGTGTGTGTGTGTGTGTGTGTGTGTGTGTGTGTGTGTGTGTGTGTGAAAGGGTTTTTCCACAGATTGCCAAGGAGGAACAGATGTCATGGATCAGAGAGACACTTACACACTCCCACAGTTTTCACTGAAATCTACAACACACACACACACACACACACATGCACATTTTACAAACAGCAGATTTTTGTCAAGTATTACAAGAATTTGCACTTTAACTTTAAAAGGCAACAAATAACCTCACAATGCTAATTATAATGTTAATATGCGAATGTAAAATATATATAATTTCATAGCTATTAAAATGAAAATTTACTTTAATTACTTTCAACCCTCATATTTCTAGAATTATTATGAACCATTCATGGGTGCATGTTATTCCAAAGAAAATGTATATTTGTCTTCATAATCCTTGTAATTAATTGCTCTACCTCTGAAACAATTTTCTTTGTATGTTAACGTCACCAAGCCCTCTCATTTTTTAACCCATCCACTCAATTCCTGATGAAAAATAATAAAAAAAATAATAATCTTATCCTACATTTTTTCCCCCCTGTTGAAAATCAGATTCATTTGGAAATACTCATATAAGTAGGAATAGAAAGGTTATCATATTAATTTTTTGAAAGCAAAGTAGTCTCGTCGTTGGATATTATGATATTAATTTAGGCTACCTCTTTCACTGCCTAAATCTTTTTTATGATTCATTTGCTCTTTTTCTTCAATCAAACATCAAGCTTATTTTTCTCTGCATCTTCTCACCTCTGGTTATTCCAAGCTTAATGGTTTCATATCATGGTGGTATATGTAATGTTTTATTGGATTGCACACATATAGAGCTGAGGCATCTCCTCTCTCTGCACTTGCATTAGCTTTTATTACAGCTATTGTTATCATTCTGCATTTTACTTGAATGTCTTAAAAACATGACAACTGCCAGAACAACAAGACTAATGTATTCGGTGGCAGCCGAGGGAAGGAGAGGGATTGTGAAGTGTGCAGTGAAGTGAAACATGAAAGGTTCCAGACAGGATGACACAGTGTCGTTCGGCTCGGCGCAGATAAAAAGCCCCTTCTCTCCCCGAAACCCCCCGAAATACTCCTCGCCATTAAACGCTTTGTTTTTTGAACGTCTCTCCAGATCCAAAGCGAGAAAAGTGTGAGATGACAGCTGATCTACACATGTAGAACGCACCGTGGCTGTTACTGAGAGCTCCACGCGCACTGCTCTTCTCTTTCTCTCAGTCCCTGTGGTGTCTCGTGTTGGTGTCCTTCACCAGTTGATTTATGGTCTGGCGCTCTGGTTTGTCAGACCACAATAGAGGACTATCGTCAATAGCAGCGTTTCATTCTTACACCGCGTCCTAACCAGACATGAGAAGTTTTTTGTTCACAATTACAGCAAAAATGCTGCGTTATGCAACACGATAACATTTGAATAGTTATATTTTGTCAAATTCTTCCTTTAAACCACTGTTTACAGTCCAATCGATTCTCCACTATGAATATATAAATCCTGTATAAATTGTAAATGCATCAGGTTGTGGAAGCAAAATACAGTCTGAAAGTGATGTAGCTTGATTCAAATTTTATTAAAAGTTTGGGTAATACTTTAGTTTAGGGTCCAATTCTCGCTATAAACTAGTTGTTAATTAGCACATTATGCATATTACTAGGTTATTGGCTGTTTATTAGTACTTCTAAAGCACATATTATTACCTTATTCTGCATGACCATATTCTACATCCCTAAATACTTCCCAATACACAATACCTTACTAACTATTAAGTAATTAGGAGTTGGACTTGTAATTAGAATTGGACCTTAAATTAAAGTGTGACCAAAATTTGTTAAAGTTTTGATTTGAAGATTGATTTTTTATTTTTATTTTTTTTTTAGGCATAGCTGTGCTTGGAGTCAATTGTTTATTGTGATAACGCGGTGAAACATACCAAATTGTGCGGATATAATTTTTTGCCAGGCTGTCATAAAATAAAATAAATTATGAACACATGCAAAAACAAGAGAGAACCAACAAAATATTCATTAATTCATTCAATGTATGCTTTTTCATGTTTTTCTATGCATTTGTTTTTCTTAAAACCTGTACCGATCAGATGCTTTCTGAACTGCTGTTTTGTGTTTATTTTGTTATTGAGGAAAGCGTTCATCACATATTTACATATTCATCTAAACGTCTCATGGACAGTGTCTGGATGTTCGTTAACAGTATATCACTGCAAAGGCGTTTCCAACTTCTTTTTGCTTCTGAGCAAAGAACGAAAAGTAACTTCTTCGTGAGTATATCGGTGCATTGACTCACGTTCAGTCTCTTGTACGTTACGTGTGAGGTTAAATGTTACATCATTTATTTGTCACTCTTTCTGCAGGGTCACCATGGGTAGTTTGTTGTACTGAAATCTCATTGGTCCAGAATCCTGTTCTGATTAGCAGTGTTACACTGAACCATATTTCTATTTTCAAGTCAAATGTTTATTAGTACACCGATTTCTCAATCCATCCATGTTGTTTCAGTGTGGGCTTGTTGGAAATTTGACGTCTTGTGCTGGGTTCAAGACTACCCTGCAAACAATTCTTTCATTTTCTTTTCTTTTGTCTTGTTTTCCACTAAAACTTCTAAATGTACTTGAGAAGCAGCACTGCATAAGATATTAACACTTGTTTTCAGGCAATATACACTACTGTTCACAATTTTGCGGTTAAGATGTGTTTTTTTTTTGTGTTTTTTTGTATTTGAAATAAGTTTATTTTGCTTATCAAGTCTGCATTTAGTTGTTAAAAAAATCAGTTAAAACTTTAATATTGTGAAATATTATTACAGTTTAAAATATCTGATTTCTATTTAAATATATTTTGAAATGTAATTTATTACTGTGATGCGAAGCTGAATTTTCTGCATCATTACTCCAGTCGTCAGACAGATTTTTCCACTTGTTTTTAACTTGTTTACACAGAAAACAATTAAAAAATCTCTCAGTGCAGGAAGACAAAAAAAGTATTTTTTTGCAGTGTAGGGGATTTTCAAACAGTTTTCCGAACACTTTGCCAAGTCTTCCATTGGTCCGAAAACAGACAGTCCCGTCCCAAACGCACCATTGGTTGAGTGTTTTTCAGCCTGTCTTACTAATAGTGGTCTTGCAAATTTAGCTGAAGTAAGAAAAAGCACACACTTCAGCTTTAATTGCATGTTTATTCCTCATCAGGCATTTATTTCCAGTGCTGCAGTAAGTTACCTTTGCTCTGCTTGTTCAAGGTGCATTCGCTTGTATAGGCTATTTGTTTACCCAGAGCTTCTCCTTTCATGCGAGGTCTCGAAGGAAGGCTATAGCCGACCGTAGTCCTCCGTGTCCGACTCCTCTCACCGTGGCCCTTGTTACAGGACGAGTTAATTGAATCAGAGTTCACTCCGTCCATCCAGATACTCCTCGGAGGGAAAACACAAAATTTTGGTGCAGGTGTATCCGTGTTAACACTTATTTCCATTAAAGATCTCTGATGCGGCTCTCGGCCTCGCGGCAGACGGGCAGATTTGTCTTCGTAAACATTCTGTGGACATTATTCTGATGTCGGCTCCATTCAAAAAGATTACACTCTGACCTTGGTACATATCGGCCTATTGATACATTCAGGGTTGTTTGTGTGTTCAGCGTGGAAGGAGAAAAGTCCGAGAAAAAAGATAGGAGATCTGTTGATTTGGTCTCGGAAATGGACACAGTTAGAACGGCCCTGACCCGACGTTGCCCACACCTTTTAGGCTTCACCGAGAGCGACTGCGCCTCACAATAGTGTAAACGGACATCACAATAGACGCTTGCCCTGCGCACACTAATGCTTTCAGAATCTGAACCTCCGTGGCTTTTTTCTAATAGCCGGATCGTGTAATTCTGAAAGATTAGCTTTGAAAGAGATTCGCTATTAAGACCAGAGAAGAAGTTGATAGCTTATGGAAGCGTGCAATATTTCTTATCAATAAAGCTTTATGCATTTTTTCAGCAAACGAGAAAAACTCAAAAGGTATTGTTTTGTCTGCCGCGTTTTCAGCGTGACCGATGAGTCTCTTAAAGGACCTGGTCATCCGGAATTGTACAGTGAAAAATTCATCAGAAAAAAAAAAACCAGCTACAAACATAGAATCAGATGTGGGAGGTAGATTGATTTTCATTTGTGTTTTTTATGTTCCATGGGTTTTTGTATCATGGAATTGAATGTTATAGGCCTAATTGGATTTTTTATTTATTTATTTTCTCCCATCCGCTTTAGACCTGGGATTGGTACCATGAGAGTAGTTGAACAAACTCAGAATTCAAATCAGTCCACTCAGGCTTTGATCCTGAGATCATGGAGCATGTGCAAATAGAAGTGTGACATCAGTAGCGAACAGCCAATCACACGCCTTGAAACGGAGAAACTGCGATTCACTTCTTGCGCTAGAGTCAGCGCGATTCAATGCTCTCTTCCGATGAAGATTAAGAGATTGAAGAATATAAAGTATATAAATGCATTTACACAGTAAGAAGATTTATCTTGCTGTATAAGTGCAGATGAAATTTGTGGAGTTCATATAGTGGTAACACTTTATTTTAGGGTACAATTATCACTATTAACTAGTTGCTTATTAGCATGCACATTACTAGGATATTGGCCGTTTATTAGTATATATTAATGCCTTATTCTGCATGACCATATACATCCCTTATTCCTACCCAATAAACTTTACAACTACCTTACTATTAATAATCAGTAATTAGGAGTTTATTGAGGCAAAAGTCGTAGTTAATAGTTAATTAATAGTGAGAATTGGACCCTAAACTAAATCTATTGATTCTAAAGCGTATTTTTATTACATATTATCTGTATATACTTGAATACATTTAAACTAAATGCTCAATAATAATTTTTAACTAAAATTGCTTGTGTAATGGATTAAGAGTATAATAATTATAAAACATAATATATATAAATACATTATATAAAATAAAAAAGCCAGATGATTTTATCTTTGTTGCTAGTGACCTTTAATTTGGAGCAAGAGAAACTGGGGGAGTGACTTTATTGTGTCAGACATGTGTCACTTTGCTCACAGCTGATTGGTCCAATTTCAGTTTGAGATCTCTTATCTAGAACATAACCTGAATGGCCAAACCACTTTCATGCCTAAAATCCTGGGTTGGCACAAAAAAAACCTACACTGAAACCTCCCTGGCTAGCCACCTAAATGCTATAGACCTTATGCGCCAGAGAAACAAGCTCACGGCCATCTTTAGAATTTTGTCTTTGAACTTTCGTTTTTGCGGTCGCTCTGTATATTTCTATGGCATCGCTGTCGAGGAGTAATTAGCTGGTGAAGTGGATTTACTTATTGTAAAGTTAACGAAAGTTATCATGAGGATTGTAATGTTTAACGCAGATGTCTTAACAAATGTCAGTAGACCGGGAAGATTTTAAAACGAGCCGTTCATTTATAAGATCGCTGTGAAAATACAGACCGGAAGACAAAAGACAACGAGCACAGCGCTGAAAAGGGGCGGAGCTACATAAGGTCTGTAGGCCCCAGGAAAAGTCATGGCAGTGAGTTAAATCATAAAACTGTCAACTAAATATCTTCATATATATTTTTCTTACTATGGAAGCTTGTTTCCGCCACAGAGTAAAAAATAAAAAAGGTAATTGCGACACTTTATCTCACAAATCTTACTTTTCTTCTCGCCATTGCAAGTTTACATCTTGCAATTCTGACTTTATAGCAATTGTGAGAAAAAAGTTAGATAAAGTGTCGCAATTACCTTTTTTATTTATATACATATCTTACAGACTAAAAGCAATTTAGAGTTTATTAATTCTCTTTTGTTGTTTTCCTGTTCATGTTTTATATTTATTTGATTTCAATTATTGAAAGTATTTACACTCACAATCTTACACCAATTATGACTAATAAGCAGCCAATGTACAGTATAAAACTCATAAACCGTTTAAGTGCAACTCAGTCGACACAAATACTGTACTGATCCATTACCCCAATTTCGCTTTGAATGTAAATACCTTTATCTGGGCTTATTCAATACGTCCATGTCTTTTGCCAATGTCTATTTACAATTTGAAAGCATAACCAGAGGAAAAAGAAAGTTAATGTGGTTTTCTGCCATTGTCAGAGTTTTATAATTTGCCCAACATGTTGATTTTTGATAGTTGATAGACAAACACATAAAGATTGAAACATTACATCAGACAATGAAGACATTGGCTTTGTCAGTCTATTTTTTTTCTATGACTATGAACTTTTTCTTTCTTTTTTCTTTTCTTTGCAACTTTAAAAAAGAAAAAAAATTGGAAATCTGAAAAAGGATCAATTAGCGACTTAAATATGCAACCTATTTGCTTTGGGAGTGTTGTATTTGAGTTTAGCTTAAGGGCTAGAGTTAGATTTGCCATTGGTCTTTTGTCACTTTGTTTGTCGAGTGCTTGTGTAGACTAGAAAATCATTGATCAAAAGTGTGGGAACACTTCCTATATTTTGTAAACAGTAAAGCAGCCCCTGGTTTAACCTCAATCCCATTCCCTTCCGGAGAAATGAGTTATATGCCAGGTTTTAGTGCCTAAATCAGTGATCCAGTAGGATTGTAGTCATTTTTTGGATATGGATGAAATGCACTGGCACATTGTCTGTCACTCAGACATGCTCTCAAACCCTGGATCAGTGAGTGATCCATCGTATATGTGAAGGGTTGCATAACATGCACATCTAACATGTGACGCCTGGTAAAGAGTTTTGTTAAATCACCAAATATTGAGCCAGTCAAGATCAAAATACACCTTTCATTGATATCAGTGTCCCGTGGTTCTTTCTCTGGACTGATAACCTTTGACACAGTGAGCACTCACACACTCACAAGTCTTTGAGTGTATGTGAGTGAGTCGAGAACAAGAGAACATATATTAAAGGGATAGTTTACCAAAACAAATATCATAAGGAACAAAAGCCAAAAATTTGTTTTACATCATCCGGTGGATCTTTGGCAACACATAAATGGGGATACAGATAACAGATAACATGGAAAAAGACATTGTTCATTTAGATATGTTTCTGATATTGTAACGATACAAAGCTGGATAAAAATGTAATCAGAGTTTCTTGTTAGTTAATAGTAGTTACTAGAATGTTAATATTGCATTATTCATTTCATTTGTTCCTGTGTAGTTGTTAATTAATGACGGAGCTATTCTAAAGTGTTACCCATTAGTTCAACAACATAAGATAAGATGTAATATAAAACCCTACATAACTGATAAAAATAGGATATTAAACTTAACTATTTCAATGAAAAACCATCAAATGTGAGCTGTCACAGAGAATTCTGGGAATGTCAATTTACTGTAAATTTGTTGCAATTCCTGTCCCGTTTCCCCTGTTTTGTGTTTAAGGACTCTTATGTTGAAGTGTTCACTTCCTGTTTTTAGATTGTATCCATTGATAGTTTGTTTCCATAATTACACTCGTTAGTTTCCATAGCAATTCATTACCCACACCTGTCCCTGGTTATCCTGTGCATTTATCCCCCATGTTTCCCTGGTCCCTGGTTCAGTGTCTGTAATAATGTGATTGTTATACCCTTTTGTATGTGGCACCTTGAGAGTTGAATGCTGTTCAGTAAACGTGGAGTCACGGACATATGGCATTCGTGTTATTTATTGATTCACTGTGGAGAAAGAACGAGAGTGAAACAGTGTTGTCTTTGATGGATGTATCATGTGTGTTGCTCTCGGTTCTGTTTTCTCCCAGGTTAGGATTGACTTTGTTTTGCCTATATTTGCAGTGTGCTTGGATTTACTTTAGTTGTTTTTGTTAATAAACTCAGTGTACTGCATTTGGAGGCTACTCTCTTGTTTTTCTGGAACACCTCGTGTTACGAAATTATAAGAGGACTGCAAATTGAACTGTATTTACTGTAAAATGCCCCCATTAGGTCTATTAACAGGTTTATACTATTGCATGTTCACAGTCTTTTACCATTAAAATCGCAATCATCTTTACCAGTCCCTGTGATTGAACTCATTTGCCGTCTTTCCTTTGCTGGTCTGTACGCATGCTGCCATTCTCAAGCACACTTCCTCCCACAGATTTAGCATGTTCCCATGATTGTGACAGGATTTGAATTAATGAACATAATCTTGGAGCAGCTGTATTTTTAAGGCTCATTCTCTCTGCCAGACAAACAGCAGGACATTGACATGCCTATTAGAACTTCAATACCTACTTCATTTTCCGGCTTTTCCTTTCTTACAGATTCCGCAAATTAGACCCATGAAGTGGACATTGATTTAGGCCGAACTAACAAACTTGAACAATCCTACAACAAGGTCTGTTATCAATAATACACGATGCACAATGGTTCGCTTGCAAAATCCCCCTGACGAGAATCTAAAAAGCTTATTAGGATTTAAATGAGCTTACTCTTACGAACAAATATGATGCTTCCCAATTAGTGCGAAAGTAAATGCTCTTTTCCCCTTCTGAGCAAACGCTAAGATGATTTTTATTGACCCAACTTTGATCCCGGAGATTAAAGAGGAAGCAGGATAGCTGGTAGAACGGTGATTCCTCAGGGTCACAGAGTTTACAAGCCGTCAGAATGAAAGAGATCACGTTCACTTTGAGAGCTGCATGAGCTTGTTCATTCAAACATTCTTAAGATACTGTCTATGCAAGTAAGGGTTTTTATTAGCATGTCTATTTCAGACTACGTCTATGTTCGGACAGGAATGCAAGCTTACTATTTACTTCTTGGCATTTTAAAATGACATTTTGCATAAAAAAATATCATTCAGAACAAATAATGAGTTAAAAAAAACAACTTCCGGTTCATTTGTAATCAGAGTATTGCATGCATACAGACAATTTGAATATTTTGCACAATACACATATTTACTGCAGGAATAATACGAATAGTGGTAGTGTGCTATTTCAAACGTTGCGTTTGTCTAATGTGTGTGTTTGCTCACTTGTCTGCTAGCATGTAATTGCTCAGTGCATTTCTGGAGCTTTTTGCTTTTGTTTACGTGGCAACACCATCTGTGTGCCGTCTTACACATGCTTTGGCATTTGATGCAGCTGTTGTGCAACAGGGGAGTGATCCTGTCAGCAAACAATTTTATTCTGTCTTTTTCTATTTAAAGTCAACATTAAACACCATTTGCAGCACGTTTTGTCATTTTGAACATATTTCTTACTGACACTGGACATTCAACAAGTTCAAATTTAGTGCGGGAGTTGATTATTCATCAGGAATTGATTGTATTGGAAAAAGCAGGCGTACTGTTAGCATTCCCAATCCCATTTGTCTCAATGGCAATAAGCCATTTGCCATGATCATTATATTATAACTCCATGAATGCAGCAGAAATATAATGAAACATCTACTATACTTTAATATAACATAACATAAATACAAATTTTTTAAATAGGTTTTTACATTGTTTTATATGTTTGTTTTTAATACACAGCTTCTTTTGAATGGCTGTCAATGGCAAAGCATGCTTTTTGCCCACATAATGGTGCAATTAACTAGCTAACCAGGCAAAACTTCTGGGCGTTACATGTAATGCATACTAGAATGGAAAGTTGTTTGGAAAGTCAGAAGTCATTTTGTTTTGTTTTATTCGCATGCGCCAATGATGCATTTACAATAAGACCAGGAATTTGGAGTTTGTGGACTGTATGTAGATTTCAGAAACCTGCATCATTAGTGACACCGGTGGCCGTTAAGTGAACTGCAGCAGCAGCTTATCGCTCACACTCGTGCACACGTAACATACAAGAGACTGAACGTGATTCAATGCACCGATTTACTCACGGCAAAGTTTCTTTTCATTCTTTGCTTAGAAATAAAAAGAATTTGGAAATACCTTTGCAGCGATATACTGTTAACGAACATCTAAACGCCATCCACACTGATAAGAGCGAAGTTTAGATGAATATGTAAATATTAGGGCTGGGTATTGACACAAATTTCACAATTCGATTCGATTTCGATTCACAAGCTTGCAATTCGATTCGATTTCGATTACGATTCGATTCGATTCAATATCGATTATTTTGGATATCAGGTACAATACATTGCAAATTTTCTCAAGGAAAACAAATCTCTTAACTATTGTAAACTATGGGAGTCAGTTGTAGCCTATAGGCTTCATTAGCCTACTATAATATTGAAGGTAAAAAATTAACTGATTTGTATACAAACACTTAAAATACACTTATTTATTTTTATAATAATAAAGTTATATTAAATTATATACAAATTTAAATGGAGGCTGTCATAAAAAAAAACTTTCCAGATTTATTCAAACATGCATTAAATATTGAAGAACATTAAAAATGATAATGAATATGTAATATGGTGCATATATTTAACAAAATGCTACTCTCTAATTTTTCTAGCTGACTAACGAGTTTATGGTCACTGGATATGGTTTTTCTGAGGTAAATGTGACGTTACATGACATTGTTTACTAACGTCTTTCCATGGTTGAAACACTGATTGAGCGATTCCATGTGACGATACGGACTTCGATAAGTTGTACTCTACCTTTTAACACACTTTCAGATGCTCATTCATGTTTATCTCGTGCTGTAACGGATATTATTAAGGCGGAAGAGAAGAGAGTGTGCGCTCCGCGCTGCTGCTTCTCTTGAGCTGAGCAAGAGCGATCTCACGCCACAGCGCCAAAACGGTATTTATGTTTTTGAATTTCATAAGAAAATGGACGTAATTTGAAATCTGAGACTTTGTTTCATATTAATAATAACAAAGCACAAAGATTATTGTGATTTATTGAATGGGATGCGCGCAACAATGTTCCATTCATTCATCACTGAAAACAGGATGACTAATCGATTCTTGGGATTTAAGAATCGATATCGTTTCGTAAAAATGAGAATCGATTAAAATCGAGAAATCAATATTTTTTACCCAGCCCTAGTAAATATGTGCTGTGTGCTTTCCTCTCAATAAGAAAATAAACACAACACAAACGTCAGCAGGGAGAAAACAGTACTTAAGAAAGCATCTGATCATAGTGATGTGGATATTTGAACCTAGCAAGCAATTTTACATTTAAAAAGACGTCTAATAGCCGTCCAAACACAGCCCAGACGTCTAGGCTAAAACAAGGCAAAATTTTAAATTTAATAGACGTCTAAACCATAGCCCAAGAATAGACTAGTCATCAATTAGATAACAAAGAAATGAAATGAGTGAAGAAATGAAACCAAACACCTTGTAATCACTGTTTACTTTGCATACATCTCGCAAGTTATTTTGGCGAAAACGACATGTGACCAAATTCACGGTTACTTTGGCAAGAAGTGGGTTACTCACAGCCGGACTATATCGGGTCTATAGTTAACCTAGACTGTGAAATGACGGCTATTGACCAGCTCTGCAACTCACTGGCATCATGTCGATAGATGAGGTCATTAAAATTACACTGTTATGATAGTTTGAACATAAAGTATGTTTGAGACTATAGACTATATCTGACTATGTGAGACTGTAGTTTGAATTAATCCATTTTCTTTGCATGACACATTTTAATATCAGTAATTCCAGTGCTAGATTACATGAAGATGAACGTGTACCTCTGCATGTGGATCCATCTAAACTCTTTATCTTTCCATAAACTCACATTTAATTTTCAAAGTTTCCTCTCAGCCAATTTCCCCCTTTCCTTTCTCCCTCTGACAAAAAAATATTCATCCTCGACTCAGTTGATGGTGTTTTGCTGCTCGCACTTGAGCCTGAAACTCTTTTGGGGTGTAAGCGCTGTTTTCCTCATATCTGAAGAGAGTTGTTATTAGAGGCTCCACAGAATGGAGCAGTCCTCTGTGAAGTGGAGCGCTACTTGAGACAAGGATAGCATTTCAGAGCTATTGACAGAGAGCCGTTTTCGCCCCAAGAGCTCGTGCCTCTTCAGTCACAGCCATCGGCACCCTAAACGCCACAGATAATCCATTCTTTACAGCTGTGGAGCTGTTGTGTTTTTCTTTTTTTTGGTATTTTGATTCAAGATTCCTCATTTATTTAGTGCTGGGATAAATTATTGTATCAGGCAGGGACATTTTTACACACCACAGATTTAATGCACGAATCAGACAGAAACTCTCTTAATGCAGATATAACATGTGTGTGTACTTTGTGTTTACTGCATGACTAATATTTAGGAGTGGGTGAGTCTTAAAAATTAGGATGTGTACATAGTGATTTGGTGGACTGTCTTTAACAACTAATCAATTAAACGAAATCCTGTATAAAATAACGCAGATTTGGGTATATCTGACCCCAAACAAACACATTTCTTATAAAACAATTTCAGCTATATGCAGCGTAACTGAATGCATTTTTACACGTTTTAATAAGGACTTTAAGGACAAAACAGTTACCATTTGTATCTAATAAGTATCTAATTCAATTAATTATCCAAAATTTGGAATGAATTGATGGTTATTTAATACACAAGCCATTTGTTTGTTGTTTTCCAAGCAAAATTAACTATTATTTATACTGTAAATGTACTATACTGTGATTTTTGTTCATAATATAATGTATAATTGTGAACATTTTAAAACCTGTTTTAAAGATGTGTAAATATTTGAAATGAAAACAGGTTTTAAAATGTTCACAATTATATCACAAAAATCACAGTATAGTATATTTACAGTATAAATAATAGTTATGTGCTGGGAAAACAACAAACAAATGGCTTGTGTATTAAATAACCATCAATGAATTCCAAATTTTGGATAATTAATTGAATTAGATACTTTTATTTTGAATACTTTTATTTTGATACATATAAAACAAGTGGAAAAAATCTGTGCAGAAACACAAAATGCACTTATTTATTATCAAGACACAGTCTATGAAAACAAGTCATCCACAGTGATTTCATAAACTGGAAAACCAGACAAAAATACCAATGAAGAATCAGATTTTCTGCAGTGTGTAGACCTTTAGAAAAGAAGTTTTCTTTCTTTGTTTCACTCCCACCACCTCCGTGACTCCAGTGATTTTCGAGATTCAGGGCATAAAAATTCCGAGCGCGGAACGTGAAGTGATATAAATTCTGCACCACACAGACAACGGAATAATAACATTAATGAAAATTTTACATTGACTAAAAGTCAGAGTTCCCCCCTTCATTAATTTTAAAGTCGCTCTCTCAGACTTGGAAATGCGTTCGGACAGCCGGCTCTTTGCTCCGACTCCGAGAGCCCACCAACGCTTTCCACGTGTCGCTCATCATTTTCAAACATGACGGCGGCCGCTGACCTTTCGGCTCTATCTAGAGTTTACTTTTTGTTCTCCCACTCCACTGAAGTCATATCTATCACACACTTTAATTCCATATTTTATCCCCTCAAATGTATTGTGGGCGTTTTATCATCACTGTTCCAGCTGTGTGTTGATACACACCTCACAGGGGGCGGTTTAGGAGAGTTTAGTGCTAAACAGCACTCATTTCCTCTGTAATAGATGCTACAAAGTTGCAGTTTTCTAGAGGAAAAAGCCTCATTATGAGAGAGATTTGTTGTGTGGGATGGATGTTCCTCCTTCACGAGTGCTGCACATGCGTGAAGGTGAACAGGTTAATGCGGCAGATGCTTTGTGCATTGCGCTCACGCATTTTACGGTGTGAATGTAAAGGCTTGAAGGAACATGTGTGTGTGTGTGTGTGTGTGTGGCCTGTGATCAAGTGTCCTGGAAGACGCCGGTGTAAACGGAAATTAATATCAAAACAATCGGTAAACCAACATTGCTGTTCTAACCTTTGTGTTAGTTGATAACGTGACATGCAAATGTAACCAGGGTCCAAAATTAACCTTTTGTCACAGCTGACAATGGTGAGAAAAATTTACCAAATGAAAATATTTTTACCAGATAAGTTACTATTTTCCTACTAAAATTATATGAAAAATTTAAAATGATTTGCATATATATATATATACAGTACCAGTCAAAAGTTTGGAAACACTCTTATTTTAATGCTTTTGAAAGAAGTCTCTTATGCTCATCAAGCCTGCAGTTAAAAAAAAACAAAAAAAAAACAGTAATATTATGAAATATTATTACAATTTAAAATAATGGTTCTCTTTTTTAATATACTTTAAAATGTAATTTATTTTTGTGATGCAAAGCTGAATTTTCATCAGCAAGTACTCCAGTCTTTGGTGTCTTATGATCCTTCAGAAATCATTCTAATATGATGATTTATGATCAATGTTGGAAACAGTTGTGCTGCTTAATATTTTTTTATAACCTGAGATACTTTTTTCAGGATTATTTGATGAATAAAAAGTTAAAAAGAACTGTATTTATTTAGAATAGAAATCTTTTGTAACAATATACACTACCGTTCAAAAGTTTGGGAACAATAACTATTTTTTTTTTTAAAGAAATTAGTACTTTAATTCAACAAGGATGCGTTAAATTGATAAAAGGTGATGGTAACGATTTATATTGTTAGAAATGTTTTTATTTTGAATAAATGCTGTTTTTATGAATAAATGCTGTTAACGTTTTACTCATCAATGAATCCTGAAAAAAGTATTCCAAAAAAATATATTAAACAGCACAACTGTTTCCATCATTGATAATAACTGAGTATCAAATCATCATATTAGAATGATTTCTGAAGGATCATAAGACACCAAAGACTGGAGTACTTGCTGATGAAAATTCAGCTTTGCATCACAAAAATAAATTACATTTTAAAGTATATTAAAAAAGAGAACCATTATTTTAAATTGTAATAATATTTCATAATATTACTGTTTTTTTGTTTTTTTTTGTTTTTAACTGCAGGCTTGATGAGCATAAGAGACTTCTTGCAAAAACATTAAAAATAGTAGTGTTTCCAAACTTTTGACTGGTACTGTATATATACTGTATATTTATATAGCGAAAGTCAGACTATTTTTCACGGCCAACTTGAACCATGTTGTCACAGTTCATTATGAAGTTAGCCGTTATTGCCAATTTTAACTACTGACAACTACTTTTATTGCCTGAATGTGTAACAAGGTGCATATGTTTTTTAGATCAAAACTACTATAACTGGTGATATCTGTTTCTTCCCATTGTGTCAGATCTAGAAAGATCTAGAATTACATTTGGAAATGCATTTGGTTTAGCCTTGAATAAACATGACTTATCTGCCTTGAAGTGCAATGGAGTTTAAGCTGGATAGTGAGAGATTACCGCATGTCCTCTTGTCTCTCCCAGAGGACACTGGGTAATCGCCGTCGCTGTCTGTCTGACATGGCCGGGGGTAGAGGGATGTGGAGCAGGAGGAAAATGGTAAAAGTCGAAACGTTGGTATTAGACGTCAGGTGCGATGTTTAATCTGTAAATATAAATCCCTGAAATCCGCTGAGCCTACAATTAGATAAATAACACAAACTCAGTGAACTGCTGGAATAGTTAGTTGTCAGATCAAGGACTTTGTCTGTTTTCTTTTTGTGTCCTTTATGCAGCAAGACAAACCCCTTCGTCTGGTCAAGCAAAACCACCTGCTTCCTTTACAGTTTCATTCATGAAAACGGTTTTCATTTTTTAGTTTTTTTATAAAGGTCTGTTTTCTTTCACTGTTGTGAACAGAGGATGGAAATTCTCTGACAAGTTTCCTGCGATTCACACTGAAACGAATATATTTTTAAGTATTTAAAGAGTTTTTTCTTGTTTTAAGTAAAATAAACTAAATACATTTATCTAAGAAGAAATATTGCATACAATATTAAACTTTTTTTAAAGAAAATAAATTATTAATAATTATTTAAAAATTCAATCTTAAAGTATGTTTATCTTTGGCAATTGTTTTCTGTTTTACGCATATGTCCAACACTTTTAGTGAAGTTTATGCTTAAAAATAAGATGTATAAAAAAAAATTAAAATCTGACATGGGAAAAAAATCATTTATCTCTTATAAAAGTTAGTTTTTGTAAAAAAAAAAATTTATGGAAAAACATAATAATAAATCAAAAATAATCAACTATACTAGAAAATCTGTGTTCTTAAGCTATATATCTTAATCACACAATCCCTCCTAATTCTGGAATGTAACATACGCTTTTCACAATCCAGTCAATTACAGATGTATAAAATCCTGCCCTTCCTTTTTTCTTGTTTATCAATAACCTGCTTGATTTGGGAATATGCTTCATGAAACGGGTTGAAAATGGCATTTTCTGAACCATATTAGCTTACGATTCTCTCCGTCTCTTTTTCTCCTTCAATCGTCTTCATTGTTTTTGTCTCTCTTCCTCCCCAGTGAGAACCGGTGCTGAACTCTTCCCATCCTGTGTTTTAAAGCAGCTTAAGTGCTCCTCCATGCCGCTGATTTCCTTGTAGGCCTTAAGAAGTGATCACCTTCCTGCAATGCCCTCAGGATTAAACAGGCCAGGCCCGTCCTCTCGCCACGTCTCGCTCCTACCTTTGTAGTCAATAAAAGACTAACTAGAAAAGAATGAGGAGATGGGAGAATCAATCTACTGGAAGCCTCCCCACAGTTTTCTCATCACTTCTTGTGTCGTGTGTCATCTCTGTCCATAACGGGGAAAAAGAACAAACTCAGTATGTGGGATGAAGGGTTTTTCCCCCTCTCGTCTCTGGTATGGACTGAGAAAATAGAGTCAGGAAAAAGAGTGATTTTGATGGAATGAGTGAGGGAGATAAGTTGTGTTTTATGTTGTGTTCAGTCTCACAGCAGGGATGAGTATTACACGAGCTGGCGTGTTTTCCCAGAGCGTCCGGAGACCGGCTAAAGACAGCGGATGTCGTGCTTGTTTAAGCTTCAGCGTGCAAAGCAGAGACGGATTTTGGGATTTCAGGCCAGGAACACTTTACGCAAAACCATAGACCAACAGTTTACAAGTATGTGATACTTCTGAGCATACTGTACTTCCTAAAGTGCCCTTATTATGCTATTTTAAAGGGCTCCTAATTTTGTTTTGAGGTCTCCTACAATAGGTTTACATGCATCCAAGTTAAAATAAAATAAGAAACACTTTCTTTCTTATGATATACATTACAGAATCACCTCTTTTCTCACAGTGTCTGAAACAATTCAATCAAGAATTTGGTCTCTCTAAACCCCTCCTTTCCTAGAGCCTACTCTGCTCTGATTGGTCAGATGGCCCAGTCTGTTGTGATTGGTCGACTCCTTACAGCACGCGTCAGAAACGAAACGCCCATTACTATATCTGAATTTCAGCTCCAGCTCTTCCTCAGCACTTGAGACACAGAGATACGAACAATATCGATGGTGTTGGTTCTTACATATCAATTCCTGCGCGAGTCTCATCCTTTTGAAATGCATCAAAGTGGATTTGCTTTGGCAGCAGAAAACAGCGTCTTCTCAACATGTCGACAACACGAACCAAACTCTTCCAGTCTCAGCTACAGCTACAGTGTTTGAGGGCGGGGCTAAGTAGACATTGTTCTCCAGCAGCCAATGAAAACCATAGCAAATTTGTTACAAACCTACATAGAGAGAGCGTATTTAGGCCACGCCCACACCGGGGGGGAAACAATCCAACCGTCTCCATTGACTTTGCATTGCGAGAGGCTGCCTCCTTGTCATTTATGACTTATAACAAAAAACAAAACAATGTCTAAAAGCTGCTGTGTGACAAGGTGTACAGCAAACAAGCTAAATAACCCAGAAATAAATTTTTATAAGCTGTCGACCCCAAAAAACGGTTGTTTCAGGACATAAAAGTGGATAAATTGAGACAGAGCGCAACTAGTTCTCGAACTACTCTGAGAACTACGCCCACTGGAACGTGACATGATATTGTAAAATGTCAATTTATAAATTTATAAATTATTTATTGACAAAAAATAGAGCCAGATATATAGGGAAGTTGGGGTGCAGTTCATATCGATAACTAAAATAAGTTAGCAAGCTAGTGTTAGTTATAGCTTGGCACTTGCAAACCTAACAATTACTGTAACTAAGGCAATTAGTAATAATTAATGAAAATATTAATATGGGTAATTATATACCCTATTATATTATTAACGTATATAATAATATATACGTTATTCTTAGTAACATAACCCTACTACTGTAGCTAAGGCACTCGCAAACATACCGTTACTGCATAGTTTTCTGCTTTATCCACATTCTAAAAGTTGCATACTGTCAAAATGCTACAACTTAGCTTACATAAATATAATATATAAAACTGACATTTGGATATTTGACTTACCAGTGACAAAATATTTACTACACACGTAGACAATACTGAGAGTCAGGATCCCTCAATTTACCCATTCTTCCTGCTGATGCTTCACGTCTTATTGCCTGTATCCACTTTTGTCTCCTTAAAGGCTGGCTTTTACGGTTCGGAAGCTTATAAAAATTTATTTCTGGGTTATTTAGCTTGTTTGCTGTACACCTTGTCACACAGCAGCTTTTAGGCATTTTTCTGTCTTTTGTTATAAGTCATAAATGACAAGGAGGCAGCCTCTCGCAATGCAAAGTCGGTTGTGGAGACGGTTTGATTGTTTTCCCCCCCGGTGGGCGTGGTCTTCAGATTATGACGCGTTGCGCTCTCTCTATAGGTTCAAACAGAAAGTGAGACTGGAATTACTGACGACTCATTTCAGGCAGAATCGGTTCTTTCTTTTGGGAGACAATAACTCCATTTATCTGCACTTTGATCTTTGAAAGTTTGCAGACCTTTTACATTCACAAACAGCCGTATTACACACCACATGAAAGGTTATATCCGAAAAAGCTCTTGTTTTTCTGTGGCAGTAACAAACCTCAATACTCAAGGAGTCTATTGTTCGTTAAATTGAGCTCGGTTAGCTAACTTCCCTCTTATCTTTGCAAACCATTGCTCCATTAAGATTGTAATTGTAACAGATTATTGGAGTACGTTTCACAAGAAAATACTATTTCAGTCTTTCTGAATAAATTTTTTTTTTTTTTTGTAATTATTTATGAAATTTACAAGCAATTTCTTGAGTGAAAATCGTTTTAATGAAAATCCTACACTTTTTTTTTTTAGTGTGTATGCATTCAAATATATTCAGCATATATAGTCAGCATATATAATATAATATATTCCAATTATGGGATTGTCTTTGCTGTGAAGCATACATGCAATCTGGCCAAAATGCGGTATGATTATTCCATTAGAGAACAGCCTTTTTGTTGATGGTGCATCTATGATGGCTTAAAATGCTGTCTATGTAGTCAGCTCTCTGCAAATAGGAATAGAGCCATTATGATAGAGTTTTAAGGTTGGTTGAGGTGATCACAGATTAATCATTTATTTGTAACAAGGCTGAGAAGCAACCAGGTCTAGAATCGCCTCTGGTGGGACACTCTCCTTTACTGTACGTCTCATTTGTCAGTGTATATATTTGTTTGGATTTGAAGCTCTGTGCCGATTCTGCTGATGGCTGTGAGGACTGGAACCACCTCAGCAGTATTGTATTTGAATCAATGATTCAGTTTTGTGCTGACACTCTGAGGAATCCTGTACTTTACCAGTCACTCCCTTCTCTTTTAGATATAAAAGGACGTTCTGGAGGGACCAGAGAAACGCTCGCACTCTTATACGGCCTACAATGGAGCCAGAAACATAATTTTGAGTTACGTGCACATGAATGAGAAAGTGAAATTGTATTTACCAGTGGGAAGCTGGGATGTTGGAGAGGTTGTGCTGAAAATTACAGTGTCTCTGCAGTAGATGGAAGGAAATGAGTTTCACTTTTTAGTGCTGTATTTTAATAATATTAAGGTGGTGTGTACTGCAAAGTTTATAGTTGACTAATGTGAAGTTTTGTGGACTGCTTTATGGCATTTTTATGACATGAAAATTAAGTCTCTCTCTCCCTCTAAATATATATATAAACACTGATGAGCCAAAACATTATGACCACCTGCCTACCGTAAAACTTCAAATAATAGCCGAGTCCCAAATAGACGCCTGTCTCTTTTACACGCCGGGTGTGGTTACAGGTTTGGATAAATAAAGGCCGGTCTCAAATAGAGGCCTGGTCTGTTTTTTAGTTTCGGGTTGTATTTAATCTTCTAAAACCCGTCAGATCGTCTGTTTAAGCCAGTTCTATGGAGCAGATTGCGCACGCAAAGAGAGCCCTGCGCATCTGGACCATCTGGGCGGGAGCTGTTAGCGCAAGCAAGGCAAGCAGAGAGAGTTAGCGCCGTGTCGCGTCTATGACAACTCGAGGTATCGCACACCGGACGAGAATCGCCGCGTCGTGTCTATGACAACTCGAGGTATCGCACACCGGACGAGAATCGCCGCGTCGTGTCTATGACAACTCGAGGTATCGCACACCGGACGAGAATCGCCGCGTCGTGTCTATGACAACTCGAGGTATCGCACACCGGACGAGAATCGCCGCGTCGTGTCTATGACAACTCGAGGTATCGCACACCGGACGAGAATCGCCGCGTCGTGTCTATGACAACTCGAGGTATCGCACACCGGACGCGCACTTTGTCAGTTAATGGCCAGCAATATTGTTGTGTTTAAGGACATTATGGAATTAAGATCATGTCTGTACTATGTTATGATTGAACTGTACAATTAAATACAATCGTTTCTTAGTCTGCAGTCTGAATTCACTTTACCTCAGAGCGTCCGTTAACTGAATGAATTGAGAATATCACCTGAAAATCCGATAACATAAGCAATTTTCATTCAACCAGCTGATTTCTGTAAATGAATGTAAAACTAAATGAATATTGCAGCACAGGGTGAAGTCTCAACACTAAATTAAAGGCCTGTCTCATATAGACGCCTATCTCAAATACAAGCCGGTGCAGTTTGGCAATTTGGGAAAATAAAAGCCCAGGCTATTATTTGAAGTTTTACGGTAATATGCTGTTGGTCCACTGCGTGCTGCCAAAACAGCACCGACCCGCCGAGGCATGGACTCTACAAGAGCCCTGAAGGTGTCCTCTGGTATCTGGCACCAAGTCATTAGCAGCAGATCATTCAAGGCCTGAGCCACCATGGATTGAACTGTTGGTTCAGCACATGCTCAATTGGATTGAGATCTGACTTGTGCCACAGTAGACCTTCTGTTGGCTCGGACCAGACGGGATAGCCTTCGTTACCCTGGTGCATCGATGAGCCTTGGGCTTCCAATACCTTGTCACCGGTTAGTGGTTTGTCCCTACATAGACCACTGTAAAGCTGCTTTGAAACAATCTAGATTGTTAAAAGTGCTATATAAATGAAGATGACTTGACTTGTCTTGACTATTGGTAAATTCTCACCACTGCTGACCAGAAGCATCCCACAAACTTTGCCATTTCATAGATACTCTGACCCAGTCAGACTGCTTCTCGAACGAGGGTCAGTTCAATGCTGGATTTGCATAAAAGTTGTTTTTGAACAATGGGTTGATACCAACTTTTTGTGCTTAAACTTCAAATCCAGAACAAGTATCGCACTTCATATTTTGTGAATGTTTCAAAATCGTGTTTCTTTTCACGTCCACTTGTTAGCATGCTGTACGGCTAAAGATGATTATATAAATTATAACCTTAAATAATTAAACAAAACGATACCTGTTCTATCTCCATGCAGCATCTATTCTCTGACTCTGTAGGCATACAATATCCACATGAGCACAACAATTGACAAACAAACATGCTAATTGATTAATTGAATAAAGTTAACTCCACAACAACTAAATAAATTAATCAACTAACCATTCAGAAATATCCAGTTGCAGAAACATCCAGTTGGTTCGAACATGTAAGGCTGAATACCGCTACTGACAATTTATGACATTTTGGATGCATGAGATTCTCTGGTTTTGTTGTTGCCGGTGTATCCCGAGCACAAACTGTAAAGGCTCATTTGTAAAGGCTCAAAGCAGCAGCTCATTTGCATTTGCAGGTTCACACGCGAAAACTGCATGTTTTGCTTCCACCCAAATAGGGGGCATTTTGGGCATGCTATACTAAATGATCTGTGAGGTATTTTGAGCTGAGACTTCACAGACACATTCCTGGGACACAAGAGACTTGTATTACATCTTAGGAAAAGGGGTGCAATTGGTCCCCTTTAAGTTAAATTTGAGTGTAATTTTTAAGTTTACTCAGTCATACTTATTCATTCATCCTTCATTACTTTCAGAAAGTGTAAAAATGTATGACTAATACATTGAAAGCTCTTTTTAAAACATATTTTTAAATAAAATGTATGCAGTGTACAAATGGCTATGCTTGCAATTTAAGTGTATGTTTAAAAATATACCAAGAATTTTTTTTTAAATAATTCATTATTTGTTCAATTCTAGATCTAGTCAGGTCATATGTTGCTTATTTGTTTTATTTTGACATCCTGAATGCATGATGTATTGTAATCTCCACTGGTGAACCCAGCAGGAGGAGCTCACCCGGATGCACTTAATGCAGTGTTAATACTTTGTGAAGCATTTAAAGTCATTCATACTCTGTTTCTTTTCTCTCCACTTTAGCAGGCGATCTTCTTGTGTTAACAACTTTTTATTTTATATCTTCCCCATTGACTGGTTAGTGAATTTAATTTTGCGTCGCTATTTGGTTGTGTACATTCTCACACAGATTCCTCTTAATTGATTTTAATAACTTTCAATATTTCAGTCCTTGACAAGACAATTTCTTCAATAATCCCATTCGGTACTCGTGGAGGAACAGACCTTGGGTTTTTGAAAATCTGTCTGGTTGTATGTTGTATTAATTAAAGACCCAAAAGAGAAATGATTCTGATTTTGGTGCTGGAAATGTTGAATTGCTATTGAATTGCATTTTAATTAAATTTATATTTCTGTATTCACTGCACCACATACAAGGGCAATTAATTCTATCTGATATACACACTTTTTGTGTGTGCGTGAAAGCACTCACTCTGTATGTGGCTGGCATCATAAATGCTATTTTTATTAACACTGAAGTGAATTAAAATACTCATCTGTATTTTCTATAAAAATGTACTTATCCTTGGACTACTCTTTTCATAAGTTACCTACAAGTGTGTGTGTGTGTGTGTGTGTGTGTGTGTGTGTGTGTGCGTGTGTGTGTGTGTGTGTGTGCTGCTTTCATGTACCGCTCTATGTTTTCATACGCTGGCATGCTGATGAGTTGGGCTCTGTCATAGCTGCCTGCCTCTACTGAATCCTTTAAAGCTCCCCGACAACACATTCATAAACAGTTTTGATGGGCTTGAGAGATTTTGTCACAAGACAAGAGGAAAGAGAGCTGTCCAAAACAAAGACAGAAATTTGCTTGACAGTTACAGTTTCGCTGAATATGTATTATTCTCGGAAAAGAAAGAGCAGGACACCGTCGATTGATTTCTGTGGCGATGGGTATATTTTTTAGATTTTTAACTTCAGATATCAGACTTTATAAATTGCCGATCCAATACAGGACCAAAATATATTAATGTAATAATGAGTGTGTGTGTATATATACAGTATATATATATATATATATATATATATATATATATATATATATATATATATATATATATATATATATAGTAGTCAACATTTGAAGTGGATCAAAACCATTCATCAAAGTTATACATGAATTTTGAACAATACCCCTTCTTGTCTTTTTTGATCCACTTCAAATGTTGACTCCTGTGTGTGTATATATATATATATATATATATATATATATATATATATATATATATATATACATATATATATACACACACACACACACACACACACACACAAGTATTTGCAAGTGTAAAAAACATCCTGATAGCAGCAAGCGTGTCTATGTTTAACTTCACAGACTTCAATGAACGATTGTCGAATCATGCATGTGCATCAAATAGATGGAGCGGATGAGAATGGGACCGCAAATAAAAAAAAAAAACATATTTTTCTAATCTCTTCCACTTATTACAACAGCTCCTCAAACTGCAGTGAGTTGCTACCAGTTGCAGAAATATCGACAAAATCAAGTTTGTTCACTAAATAACTTTAAAAATAAAGTTTTTTTCCCCCCGCAGTACCAAAATTCAAAAGCGAGGTACGTCATTTTTGTGCAACGTTCCACCCCTAATATACATGGCAATTTTTTTTTAAGTTTGATTGGAAACACTGCCTCTAATGCCAAAACGAAAAAAGTATGCCATGTTTTTTTCTCCATGTTTTTCCACAGTGTCAACGACCCTATCAGAACAGACCTGAGAGTTGAGAAGCGCTGTTTTAGCCACCCAAAACGGTCATTTCTTGCACGAGGAACATCAAGCATCATTCCAGCTCTAATATGCAAGCCAAATGACTCTCTTTAAATGCAGCCCCTTGAAACTAACAAGACACCGAGATAAACATTGTTCTCTTCAAGCGCCTTTTGAATGAGATATTTCCTGTCCTCGCCGTTCTGTCTCAGACCCCGTTCCTTTGAAAGGGTGTGTGATAAAGTCTGGAGCGAAATGACTACAACACACAGCTTTCAGGGCCAAATGAGTTCCCATAGTATTATTTTTTTATCAGCGGCTGGTTCTTTTGAAGTTTGATTCTGAAGTGCCACAGCCACGAGATGTCAGAAAGCAGACGTGCGGCACGAACAGATGAAAGTTTACAGAGTGGTCACTCATCTGAACGAGGCGGGGGGAGAAAGGGAGAATAAAGAAATTGTTCCTTGCTTTCAAAAATGTGTACTTCTTAAGCGTGCATGTGTGCGTGCTCTCGACGCAACCCAACGCAGAAATGAAAAGCCTATATTTTACACGTTTTGATATCGGCCTTTATCATTATAATGTAAATGTGTGCATGAACGCATGAATAACGCATTATTTTAGACCCAATTGGCATTAAAGTGGCTTTTCATCCTTTAGCCGGAGCCCCATTGTGTAGGAGCCGGTGTGCATGGCTCTAATGTAGGGACTATTCTATATCTGGGGATGAAGCTGTCTGTTCAGGTGATTGACACAAGCCCACATTAAGAGGTGGTTTTGAAAATTAGTCCGTGGAGACCCGGCGGAGGTGCGCGGAAGAAGGAGAGTCGTCTCCGAGAGGAGCCGTGCCTTTTTAACCCCGCTCATTGGTATTCTGCGGCGTGCACGGCGAGGCGCTCTCTAAATGACTGAGGCGCGCGGCTCACCGAACCCCTCGACACGCGCGCGCTCAGACGGACCCCGTGGAGAGCCGCCCAACAATATGCAGCCCGGAATACAGAAATCAAAATGGGGCCCAATTAATAATCACATAGTTAGTTCATATTTTATACACCACTCTTCTTGAGCCTGAACAAAGTTCGAATGAGCAGAAATTTTGGATTCGCTTTTTTTTTTTCTCTCTCTCTCTCTCTGCACGGCACGGCACGCGCCCCCTACTTACCTTAACATCTTGAACTTTCCTCAGTGTTTTTCTGCTGTTTCTGCATGGCCGAGCTGAGGCAGCCATAATGATGTGCTTGCCCGGCTCTTCTTTGTCTCTATCTGCCTTTATGCTTTGATTCTGTAAAAACACAGAGCAAACAGCACCAAAGTATGGCCATGAAATGACAATAACTTCTTTATATTTGCAAACACATGCGTGCACTTAACGTAAAGAGTAGCAGGTTTTGCTTTAAAACCGCACTAGCCGACATTTCTCCCGCATATGCACAATTCTAAGCATGTTCTGCATGACCTTGAATTGTCAGTTATGCTCCTTAGCATTAAGCTTTTCAAAATGCTCAAACCAGCACTTTTTACTTCATCTAATTAATCAAAATATTACAGGGTAAAAGCCTTTATTCATATGCACATAGTTTAATTTATTGATTGCACTGCAAAATGCATCCGCGGCCACATGCTCACTTCTTGAATTATTTTCTGCATTTGACGCACATACTGTGGGATTTATTTTGTCTTGGAAAAAAAAAACCTTTCTTTTCAGTGATATCAATATGTATGTGTGTGGCCTAGGCTCGCCCGTCAAAGTCAGTGTTGAGCACTTTACAGATTTTGACATATTCATTTAAAGTTGCTAATCGCATGTAAATATGCAAGGCAGGTTTCCCCTGGGCTCTCTTTGAAATGCAAATAAGGAGTGCAAACAAAGGTCCGGATGGACAGAGGTGCAGATACAGTGAAATCGCAGAGGTGTGATACTGCTCACATCTCATTAGGACAGAAAAGAACCCCCCCCCCCCCCCCGTTTCTCATTAGACTATTTATTGCAATTTGTTTCTAATTTTGTTGCATGTTTTCTCCTTATAGATGTCTGGTGCAGAGGAACTCCTATCCGACACAGCTGTTCTCACTTGTTTTACCTTGTCGGATCTGTTGAAAAAATCTACATTAAATGTGTTTAGACAAATAAGAAGGCTTGAGGTCATATCTGTGTATCTGCATGTTGTTTGTAATTCTCAGTGATTCGTACGTGTAAACAGAATTAAGAATGTAATAGAGTGTGATTGTGACTGTAGTCGGTTTGAGTGCATGGATCTACAGCTACAATAACATGATCACTTTAATTACTGAAACTGCAGCCATTTAGTTTTGTGTTTTTACATGTGGGAGGTGAAGGATATGACTTAGTATTAAATTAGTGCAACAAAATATATTTGTGCAGTTTAAGTTTCTGTGTAATTCCTCCACAACTGCTTCTTGGTTTTTATAAATCTGATACTACTCTGTCTGTCTGTCGTTCTATCTATCTATCTAAAAAAAAATTCACAGAAACGTATTTACTGAATATATATTTCTCTGATATCAACCTCCAACAACACGCTAGTAATGCAATGACATTAAATGGAGATCAAATGGAGACTTTTACTTCAAGATGATGTTTAAAGCTGATATCTATCTATCTATCTATCTATCTATCTATCTATCTATCTATCTATCTATCTATCTATCTATCTATCTATCTATCTATCTATCTATCTATCTATCTGTCTGTCTGTCTGTCTGTCTGTCTGTCTGTCTTGATCCGACAGTCACTAAGGTTTCACTCTATGAGCCGTTGACAGTGTTTGTTTGGCCGAAGAGGTGAAGCGTTCAGAGAATGATCGTAGCGGGGGCCGTAATCATGTCCAAACCCGTCACCAAACCACAGGCCCTCTTAAAGCAAACGTGCGCTCTAGAGCCGCCGTCCAGCCACAGAGACAGAACACACATTTTAACAACATCACGCCTCGCTGTTCCACCATTTCCAATTTCCAGCAGGCAAATTGGGATTCCTGACTGCACTCACAAGTGTCTGAAGCACCATTTTCTGACTCTATGGAGTGGAAAATATGATTCAATTCCTGTTCAACGCCTTTTCATTAACCGAGTGCTGAATGTCATCCACAAAAAGTGTGTGCTTGTATCCAAGTAGAGTAATAATTGTATATTATTAGCCATCCCAATTATACTTTTGAGAATTTTGTTGTATTATTGTATTTTTTGGCTTCTCGAGGTTTCAAGAATGCAATGAAAATGCACTATTAAGTGCTCAGTGCAGCGACTGTACTTGTTCATTGGCTGCGGGCCCTGTTCATTCAGCCCCAGTGTTTTTATATGGAGAAGAGGAAACTAGTTAAATCAGATCCCTCTAGAGAGGCGTTTCAGCACTCTGGGTGTATAGCCACTTAACCAGACTCAGGGATATTAGCCTCGCCCTGACTTAACCGCCAATCCATGTCCTGTTCCCACTGTAGTCCCTATTAAAATTTTACAGGTCAGAAATCCAAACGCCGCCAAAAGAAATGTTCTTTTTCATTACAAGTGACAAAAAGAATGTTAAGGTCAGTCTGTGGCATAATGGCACGGTAATTAGAAACCCTTGACTTGATAAAGTGTGACTGTAAATCAATGCTGGGCTAATTAATCAATATCTTAATTATTAGACCTTTTAATGAACATTTTTGTCGAAATTCCCTCAGAACCCCTGGCCGCAGTGGCCCTGAATGTCGTCATTAGTTCCAACAGTGAGTCTCATAGTGCTGGGTAGAAGTGCTTTCATTAGAATACCACTCACAGCACATCTCCAAGTTTACACGTACACGGATCCCGCGGTCATGGAAAACCTGAGAAGTTTTAAAATTGTGATTTACAGACCTGCAAAAGTCATAGAAATGACTGAGATCTTAAATCGCAATGGAAAATTCACAGAAACGTATTTACTGAATATATATTTCTCTGATATCAACCTCCAACAACACGTTAGCAATGCAATGACATTAAATGGAGATCAAATGGAGACTTTGCTTCAAGATTATGTTTAAAGCTGATGTCTATCTATCTATCTACCTATCTACCTATCTATCTATCTATCTACCTATCTATCTATCTATCTATTGTCTGTATCTGTATCTATTGTTCTATATATCTATAACAAAATCAATTGAGTTTCTAAATGAATCTAGTTATGCTCCACTCATCTATTGCATTTGAAAAATCCTTATGCAGTAATCGCAAACAACTCTAAAATGCATGTGAATTCATTAGACTTGAGGTGTAGGAAATTGTTAGGTGTGCTTTGAAATTTCAATCAATGAAATGTAACATTCTATTTTATTTCTGGTGAGATTAAACTGTAATCGAGCAAATACAACATGTTTAGCTGATTTTGTCTATATCTTTCTGCAAAAATGCACTATTTAAATACTAACCACGTGCATGTAATGAGACGTTGTTTAGGTAATTATGGATTTATGTGATTATGCATATACATACTTATTAGCGGCCTGTATAATTAACACTCTGTGAACACCACACACACGCTGTGCTGCTGAGCGTCACGGCAATCTGTAAACATATGGAACTTATTTACCAGAGTATTCATCTGTAAAACCTACATAGACAAACTGTTATGGCGTCTGTATTTCTGCCATGACAGCACCTGATTTTAAGTGTGATTTTACTGCATTTCAAATAAACATGTATTCAAATAAATATATGTATTTTCATTTTTGGGTAAATTAATTCCTAAAAATATTTTGGTTAGTATGATTGTCTTTCAGTTGTCAGTATTTATCAGTTCTCCAGAATTTCCACCAAAATCAGTGACGAAAGTGCCAAAATGTCTGCAGATTCTGTTTGTCGGAGTCAGTCATATGAAACCAAAACATGACATCTGTATCTCAGTGAGTGGTGAAGCTTCCTAAGACTGTCCATAGGAGTGAAGCGAATCGACAGCATTTGTGATTGTGGGGTGAGGCAGAGGACATGTGCGGAGTTTGGAGAGCCAGGCGCACCTGTCGTGTTGCGTTTATCTGGGTGGACGGGCGGCTGGTGCGGGTTGGCAGCAGACAGGAGGAGTCAGTTAAATGTGGCATAACCGAAAAGTAGACGCACTGCCAGGGGACCCACGCCATCTCGACATGATTGAAGACTTGAAGGGAAAAACCTGCGTGACCCAGACACAGACTCACAATTTAGTATATCCAGCCTTAAAGCAATAATAATCAGAGTGGAAATGGACTTGGTATTAAAAATATATTTATATGGATAATTCTGTGGTAAACAGAAGAATCCTTATATAGATCTGCATACAACAAAAAAGCATCAGTATATGTTTCCATCCACCTATTTTTATGGGATATTGTATAAAAAAACATTGGATGGAAATGCCATGATGTGCATAAATTATAAAGATGCGCATAAAAAAACATATGCGTTGAATTGAGGCAGATAAAAAAATGTATCCGATAAGAAGAACCGAGAAGCATAAACTACAATGGAAACGCATTTACCGAATAAATCCCTCGATGCGCAAGAAAACACTCACATGACTTTGCCTCAACAGTGGATGTGATTGGATAACTGGACTATACACCACAGCATCTCAAATGTTCTTTTAGTCTTTCTGAAATGCCTAAGCCAAAGACTGTTATCAAAATGGTTGGGTATGATGTCCTTCCAGAAGTGTCTCAGACGATTGCATTCCCAAACACCAGGCATCCACAAAATAACATGACAGTTTCAAGTAATTTATATGTCCAAAAAAAAAGAGCCACAGTGGCTTCCCCATTGCATCAACAATCCATTTTTATCACAGATATTTTCTGCCAATTTCCCAGGAAGTGACGATTTTGTTCTCTTGAACACATGGGATGGAAACGCTGCTTAATTCGCAGAATGTTCCAGTTTTGTGCATACAGTAAGTTAAATTTGCGACTTTGGATGAAAACATTGGACTGTCAATTGATTATACCCCAGGATCCTCCAACTTAAATTCAAGGCTTTTTAAGACCTTTTTAATACCATTTCAAATGAAATTCAATGCCAACTTCGTATCAATTCCGACAGAAGTATGAGGGGAAAATGTCAAATCTGTATACATTTTAAACCCTAAAAAATAATTATGTACAAGTAGACTACTTGAATTAAATAATACATTTTATGTAAATTATCAGTCATATAAAATATATACGCAGCAGCGTTGTAGCGTGCACGTGTGTAGGCCAATGTTAATTTTGGCAGCTATTTTTGATTTAGTCTTACTCTTCATCTTCAGACGAAAATGCTTATCGGTCTTAGTCACATTTGAGTCATTCTGCCTTTCATAGTTTTAGTTGACGAAATGTGTTTGCATTTTTTGTCAACTTTTAGTCATTACTTTTAGTCAAACTGCAGTTACTTTAATTTTGGTAGCTATTTTATATGTAGTCTTTAGACAGAAAATGTCATAATTATTCTCTCTAGGCCAATTCGATTAAGCTTATGAGAAATTAAAATTAAGCTAACAGGCTGTATTGACATTGCACTCTTTAGCAGTAGCACTTGTGCAATTCTACATATCCCTTTTCCTTAGTTCTCCAATTTTTTTTAGAGTGCCGTACCCCCTCTCTTCCACGACTGCAGTCACATCTTTCCATTAAGGGACAATATTTGCCCCATTTAATAGATTTTTCCATTTCATTTTTCACCTTTATAATACCTTTAAAAAATAAATAATGCTTTAAATAAAATGTTCGATAAATATTCAATGTTAAAAAACGTTTAATATTAATAAAAATATGATATTAAAATCGCCAGTAGGTGGCGGTAACTCATTGTCTTGGTCAATGCCACAGATTTTGTTGCAAAATAGAGCAATAAGCCTGACAATACTGTTTAAAATGTAGTACATCACTTAATGTTACCCCCTTTTTTTTTCTTTTTTCTTTTTTTACTGTTGTATAAAATCAATGTCACATTTGAAATCGTGTGGATAGTCGGGAAACATTGCATTCTTGCTCGCATAATGATCAACATTAAAAACACTGCTGTATATCAGCCTGCATTTTGATCGCAGATTTAGTCGCACAAACAGCGCAAGCGGCTCATGACAGATCTTCTCAAATGAAGATCGCTGAACTCCAGCTTGTCTGTGTTTTCAGATCATCCGCGCTTCTTCAACAATGTAGAGAGAACGCGCGTGGATGGCTGTGGCCAGATACTACTGAAAAGACCGGGTAGAAAACATGTTCTTTTAACAGAAAAGCTCTGATTAGTAACCATCGTAACGGGTGCGCACGCTTTCGCGCGTTCTTCTATGACGTGAAGCGCGAGGTGCACTCAACGTTACGCGACTAATTTTTAACAGTCTACATTAGTAACAGTTAATTTTGTTACGGTATGAATTTAATCATAGAAAAGGCAAAAAAAAATTAAGACCTTTGTAACGAAATCCAAGACTTTGTATACCAAATTCAAGGCTTTTAAGGCCTTAATTTGAGATTATCAAATTTAAGACTTTTTCAATGCTTTTAAGACCCCGCGGGTACCCTGTTATTGTGTCTTGTAAATGAAACAAATGTCAAACATTTTTGTCTGTTTCTTGTAGAAAGCTATCATATGACTTGGAATATAGTGCATGTACTACTTTTATAATACTTGTATGGTGCTATTTTGTCCAGCATATGGTTTAGAACAACATGAAGGTGAGTAAAGGGTGGCATAATGTACGCAGGGTTATTCTTTATATTTAAAGGTTAAATTTGACAAAATGTAGGAAATTGGCCTCAAATAGACATTGCATTTTTTAAACTATATTTTCTTAATTTACATTTTTACATTTAATCATTTAGCAGACACTTTTATTCAAAGCTAATTACAAATGAGGAGACCAATAGAAGCAAATCAAACCAACAATAGGGCAACAATATGCAAGTGCTGTGAATTTAAAGTATATTGTCAGTTTATTTGATATTTATATTCAGGGCCTAAAACTAACTTTTTGCCACACCTGCCACTGGATGGTGACTTAAATACCCGTGAACCGGAAGTTGCAAACGACTTTTCTCCGGTGTTGTGACTTATTTCCAAGTGAAACGGAATATTGAACAGAGGACAGGGTTTTACTTTAGCGCTCCTCCTCTCCATCTCTCGCTCATAGCAGACTAACGGTTTGAGGGGAGTGGTTTAGCGTTTTCAACCCAAGCCGTCAAACTGACGTCATCAGAGAAGGAACGCCATTCCAGACCGGAAGGAACTTTTCAGATTTTGATTAAAGATTACCACGACAAACAATTTCTGTGTATTAACTTGCACAGGTTAATTGTTCACCACAAGACTAGTAATATGCACTAACAAAGTAAACAGGGTCAATTTTGATTTCATGATGACTTTAAGAAAATTTACTGGCAATACATATTTTTTTACCAGCCATGAAACATATATTAATCCTTAATAAAAATAAAAATGTTAATCAATCAAGAGCAATGAGTGATTGTTTATCTTTTGTTGTTTGACTAACATTAAAAACCCAGACAGCAGCAGGAATATTAGGCTACTGTCACTTTAAGAGCTAATGCACAGATCCAATATACTGTTACACATGAATTTTATTTCTCAACTGTTTACGTTCACTTAAGACATAACTAACTTTGTTTACAAGGATACTTGCCAAGACGGGCATTTTGGCATAATTATGTTTGAATATGTCTGTTCAAGCGCAAGAAGATGTGAAAGAGTTGGATTCAGTATTAACGCCGTCTGAGATTTCGGGGCGCGTGCTTCGTTCACAGAAAACTTCCTACAGAGTAACGAATTGAGTTCCCTTTCACGTCTTCTTGAGCTTGAATATTTATATTGGCAAGGCTTACATTTTCATGACGATGCAGCACTGTCCCGTCAACTGTCCCGAGCGTTGTTAATGTTTATGTTCTTACAAATTTGCATCATTAGAATTCATAAAAATGTTACCGGCCAACTGGTGATTGAAACAGCTTCATCGATTGCTGATTTGTACTCGCATTTTACACTTGGCGAGTGTTAATTTTAGGCCCTTTTTATATGTATGTTTTGTATTTTTAGAACAAAGAATATGGAGAAAAATTTGTGAGAACAATTAAGGAACAATTAAGACGTGAGAGGGGCATTTGTTTCATTCAGGTTCAACTTGTGTTAGCAAGTCCAAAGCTATTCAAGCTTTTCCTCAAAAAAGCAGTCATTAACATGATCTTTTAACATCCTACGTCATTAATAAGCATTTGATTTTTTTTTTTTTTTTTTTTTAAACATGATTAGAAGAAGTTTCCATTGAAAGAGTTCAAAGGCATAGTTCACTTGAAAATTCTGTCATTATTTACTCACCCTTCTTTTGCAGGTTTGGAATGACATGAGGATGAGTAAACAATGTTCATTTTTGGATGTCCTGTTCCTTTAAATAGTTGATTTAAGTAACTGAAGAATCACCCATATATATGTCATGTGTTCTATGGAGGAAAAAAAAATCTGATGAGCACTAGGAAAATCCCAGTAGTGTTTTAGATCCAAGCTGTTAATTGTCTTTGTTTAAACACTGCTCAATTAAACCGCTTCTGTTTAAGTTCACAAAAATCCTACGCAACAAACACAAACACACTGTAAATGTCATTCAGAGAGCTGCTAATCGCTTTACTCGGATGAGAAATTTAATAAACAGCGAGGAAAACATGTTCAGTGACGGCACATTTAATGCCCACAATGAGAGCTCATGGTGTATTCCTTCAGGGAGCGTGAATGGAGACAGACTGTTTCTGGTGAGAGCTCTAATTAAAGCCCTAATGACAAGAAGTATCAGCATCGCTGCTGTGTTTGACTTTATTCAAAATAGTGTGCATGCCGTCTCAAAAGTGTGGCCTGACTCTAGTAATTGCACAAGTTCAAATACTTTTTGAGTCCGGCCTGTGAAATCATTAAAAAAAAATCCCCCCTAAGAGATTTTTTTTTTCCTTTTCCATGCTACCTTGATAATTCTATATGGGTTACATAGACAAAGATATTAAACGAGAACAGACAATGTGAGCGGGGTTAATTGTAATGACTGCACCCCACTGTTGCGGTATTGTTACTATAGTAACAGCTTGATGAGTTAATCACCATGGCAAATTATGGTTTTGATATATGGGGATCTCTTTATCAATTGTGCACATCTTTGGCATAACAATTTAAGGAGATATAATGTTGTAGACAAAAACAGCAGGATTGTGATTGAAAAACAGTAAAAAACAGTAAAAAAAATATATATATATTCCAGAATTTCTGTTTCCATTAGCAATTCCAGCGGAGAATTCATTGACATAAATACTGTATGTGCGTACTCAGTGTATATAAATATACTTGTACTATATATATATATATATTTAAAACTTTATCTGAATACGTTGAAACACAAATTCACATATTATATTTAATATGTTTTACATTTATTTACTATTTTTGGGCCATTTTTTTTAAATTTTCAGACAAAATATATGTCTGTCATGACAACTCTCGTAGTGTTTGGCATGGTAATGGATATGACAATGTTGATATGTTTGGTCTGAGCAGAAAAGATCTGCTACGCTGCTGCTGATTATTGCTGCTGCTGCTGCTGTTGGTTATTGCTGCTGCTGCTGTTGGTTATTGCTGCTGCTGCTGATTATTGCTGCTGCTGCTGTTGGTTATTGCTGCTGCTGCTGTTGGTTATTGCAGCTGCTGCTGTTGGTTATTGCTGCTGCTGCTGTTGGTTATTGCAGATGCTGCTGTTGGTTATTGCTGCTGCTGCTGTTGGTTATTGCTGCTGCTGCTGCTGTTGGTTATTGCAGATGCTGCTGTTGGTTATTGCTGCTGCTGCTGTTGGTTATTGCAGCTGCTGCTGTTGGTTATTGCTGCTGCTGCTGTTGGTTATTGCTGCTGCTGCTGCTGTTGGTTATTGCAGCTGCTGCTGTTGGTTATTGCTTCTGCTGCTGTTGGTTATTGCAGCTACTACTGTTGGTTATTGCTGCTGCTGTTGGTTATTGCTGTCGCTGCTGTTGGTTATTGCTGTTGCTGCTGCTGTTGGTTATTGCTGCTGCTGCTGTTGGTTATTGCTGTCGCTGCTGTTGGTTATTGCTGTTGCTGCTGCTGTTGGTTATTGCTGCTGCTGCTGTTGGTTATTGCAGCTGCTACTGTTGGTTATTGCTGTCGCTGCTACTGTTGGTTATTGCTGCTGCTGTTGGTTATTGCTGCTGCTACTGTTGGTTATTGCTGCTGCTGTTGATTATTGCAGCTGCTACTGTTGGTTATTGCTGCTGCTGTTGATTATTGCAGCTGCTACTGTTGGTTATTGCTGCCGCTGCTGTTGGTTATTGCTGCTGCTGTTGGTTATTGCAGCTACTACTGTTGGTTATTGCTGCTGCTGTTGATTATTGCAGCTGCTGCTGTTGGTTATTGCTGCTGCTACTGTTGGTTATTGCTGCTGCTACTGTTGGTTATTGCTGCTGCTGTTGATTATTGCAGCTGCTACTGTTGGTTATTGCTGCTGCTGTTGATTATTGCAGCTGCTACTGTTGGTTATTGCAGCTGCTGCTGTTGGTTATTGCTGCTGATGTTGGTTATTGCTGCTGCTGCTGTTGGTTATTGCAGCTGCTGCTGTTGATTATTGCAGCTGCTGCTGTTGGTTATTGCTGCTGTTGGTTATTGCTGCTGCTGTTGGTTATTGCTGCTGCTGTTGGTTATTGCTGCTGCTGTTGGTTATTGCTGCTGCTGGTTATTGCTGCTGCTGCTGTTGGTTATTGCTGCTGCTGTTGGTCATTGCTGCTGCTGTTGGTTATTGCTGCTGCTGCTGTTGGTTATTGCTGCTGTTGGTTATTGCTGCTGCTGTTGGTTATTGCTGCTGCTGTTGGTCATTGCTGCTGCTGTTGGTTATTGCTGCTGCTGCTGGTTATTGCTGCTGCTGCTGTTGGTTATTGCTGCTGCTGCTGTTGGTTATTGCTGCTGCTGCTGTTGGTTATTGCAGCTGCTGCTGTTGGTTATTGCTGCTGCTGCTGTTGGTTATTGCAGATGCTGCTGTTGGTTATTACTGCTGCTGCTGTTGGTTATTGCTGCTGCTGCTGTTGGTTATTGCAGATGCTGCTGTTGGTTATTGCTGCTGCTGCTGTTGGTTATTGCAGCTGCTGCTGTTGGTTATTGCTGCTGCTGCTGTTGGTTATTGCTGCTGCTGCTGCTGTTGGTTATTGCAGCTGCTGCTGTTGGTTATTGCTTCTGCTGCTGTTGGTTATTGCAGCTACTACTGTTGGTTATTGCTGCTGCTGTTGGTTATTGCTGCCGCTGCTGTTGGTTATTGCTGTTGCTGCTGCTGTTGGTTATTGCTGCTGCTGCTGTTGGTTATTGCAGCTGCTACTGTTGGTTATTGCTGTCGCTGCTACTGTTGGTTATTGCTGCTGCTGTTGGTTATTGCTGCTGCTGTTGGTTATTGCTGCTGCTACTGTTGGTTATTGCTGCTGATGTTGATTATTGCAGCTGCTACTGTTGGTTATTGCTGCTGCTGTTGATTATTGCAGCTGCTACTGTTGGTTATTGCTGCCGCTGCTGTTGGTTATTGCTGCTGCTGTTGGTTATTGCAGCTACTACTGTTGGTTATTGCTGCTGCTGTTGATTATTGCAGCTGCTGCTGTTGGTTATTGCTGCTGCTACTGTTGGTTATTGCTGCTGCTGTTGATTATTGCAGCTGCTACTGTTGGTTATTGCTGCTGCTGTTGATTATTGCAGCTGCTACTGTTGGTTATTGCAGCTGCTGCTGTTGGTTATTGCTGCTGATGTTGGTTATTGCTGCTGCTGCTGTTGGTTATTGCAGATGCTGCTGTTGGTTATTGCAGCTGCTGCTGTTGGTTATTGCAGCTGCTGCTGCTGTTGATTATTGCAGCTGCTGCTGTTGGTTATTGCTGCTGTTGGTTATTGCTGCTGCTGTTGGTTATTGCTGCTGTTGTTGGTCATTGCTGCTGCTGTTGGTTATTGCTGCTGCTGGTTATTGCTGCTGCTGCTGTTGGTTATTGCTGCTGCTGTTGGTCATTGCTGCTGCTGTTGGTTATTGCTGCTGCTGGTTATTGCTGCTGCTGCTGTTGGTTATTGCTGCTGTTGGTTATTGCTGCTGCTGTTGGTTATTGCTGCTGCTGTTGGTTATTGCTGCTGCTGTTGGTCATTGCTGCTGCTGTTGGTTATTGCTGCTGCTGGTTATTGCTGCTGCTGCTGTTGATTATTGCTGCTGCTGCTGTTGGTTATTGTTGCTGCTGTTGGTTATTGCTGCTGCTGTTGGTTATTGTTGCTGCTGTTGGTTATTGCTGCTGCTATTGGTTATTGCTGCTGCTGTTGGTTATTGCTGCCGCTGCTGTTGGTTATTGCTGCTGCTGTTGGTTATTGCAGCTGCTGCTGTTGGTTATTGCTGCTGCTGCTGTTGGTTATTGCAGCTACTACTGTTGGTTATTGCTGCTGCTGTTGGTTATTGCTGTCGCTGCTGTTGGTTATTGCTGTTGCTGCTGCTGTTGGTTATTGCTGCTGCTGCTGCTGTTGGTTATTGCAGCTGCTGCTGTTGGTTATTGCTGCTGCTGCTGTTGGTTATTGCAGCTACTACTGTTGGTTATTGCTGCTGCTGTTGGTTATTGCTGTCGCTGCTGTTGGTTATTGCTGCTGATGCTGCTGTTGGTTATTGCTGCTGCTGCTGTTGGTTATTGCAGCTGCTGCTGTTGGTTATTGCAGCTGCTACTGTTGATTATTGCTGCTGATGTTGGTTATTGCTGTCGCTGCTGTTGGTTATTGCAGCTGCTACTGTTGGTTATTGCTGTCGTTGCTGTTGGTTATTGCTGCTGCTGTTGGTTATTGCTGCCGCTGCTGTTGGTTATTGCTGCTGCTGTTGGTTATTGCTGCTGCTACTGTTGGTTATTGCTGCTGCTGTTGATTATTGCAGCTGCTACTGTTGGTTATTGCTGCTGCTGTTGATTATTGCAGCTGCTACTGTTGGTTATTGCAGCTGCTGCTGTTGGTTATTGCTGCTGATGTTGGTTATTGCTGCTGCTGCTGTTGGTTATTGCAGCTGCTGCTGTTGGTTATTGCAGCTGCTGCTGTTGGTTATTGCTGCCGCTGCTGTTGGTCATTGCTGCTGCTGTTGGTTATTGCTGCTGCTGGTTATTGCTGCTGCTGCTGTTGATTATTGCTGCTGCTGCTGTTGGTTATTGTTGCTGCTGTTGGTTATTGCTGCTGCTGTTGGTTATTGTTGCTGCTGTTGGTTATTGCTGCTGCTGTTGGTTATTGCTGCTGCTGTTGGTTATTGCTGCCGCTGCTGTTGGTTATTGCTGCTGCTGGTTATTGCTGCTGCTGCTGTTGATTATTGCTGCTGCTGCTGCTGTTGGTTATTGTTGCTGCTGTTGGTTATTGCTGCTGCTGTTGGTTATTGTTGCTGCTGTTGGTTATTGCTGCTGCTGTTGGTTATTGCTGCCGCTGCTGTTGGTTATTGCAGCTGTTGTTGGTTACTGCTGCTGCTGGTTATTGCTGCTGCTGCTGCTGTTGATTATTGCTGCTGCTGCTGGTTATTGTTGCTGCTGTTGGTTATTGCTGCTGCTGTTGCTGTTATTGCTGCTGCAGAGCAAGTACAGGACTTGCTACTGCCAATACATACACAACACGCTGCTGTGAGCAAGTAAGGCATGCTGCTGCTGTACAATATAGCATACATGAATTACTCGTAGCAGATCTATACAGGTGGAGCTGGGGAAGGTGGAGGGTTTCTGAAAGTGTGCTGCAAACTGCTACAACAAATGCTGACCAAGTATTTGAAGGTTGAGCAGTGAGCTCATTGGCTATTGATATAACAGGAACCAATCAGCTGTGTCCTATAGAGAATGATGTGATTGCAAGCAGATTGAGTTAAGGGCCTATCAGCCTGTGCCATCTAGAGTTTCATGACAGACCTTTTTATTTATAATGGTTAAAATATACTTTAAAAAAAACTATATTAAGGCCAGAAATGTATTTTCTTGCCCCTTGAAGTACAATTTGTAACATATTTTGGCATTCAAAGGTTTTAAACAATATATACAAAATATATTTCCTGACTTCAAGCTTTACAACATATTTTTAGCTTTTTTCATTTAGGGAAAGATTTGTGCATGTCTCTTAGGAGCTATTGGTTAATGTGTGCTAAAATAAATGCAATTACATTGTTCAATAAGTTTTTATTTTGTGGCTTGTTTGTTCAATCTTCATCTTCAAAAACAGCAGCCCAACTGTGAGTGTTGCCACCTAGTGAATCCCACCAATTAGTGCCGTCAATTTAATCAGACCATACATCTATCCCTCACAGCCTCGTTATCATTCGCATCAAATTAAACATGGCATTTAGCCTGATTAAGATTCATTTAAAGGGAGCTTGATGATACTAAAAGTACTAAAAGAATCATTAAGGAACTGGAATCAGAATTATTAAATTCCTTATGATTCCCATGCACCCTTGCCCGCAATTGTGTGGATTATATTCAACATAAACTGGAGCTGATGGTCGTGATGTCATGAAGGTGTACAGACAGAGCGGATGTGCTGCTTGGCTTGTATTCTGCTGTGTTTACACAGTGTAGCAATTCCACTGCTGAATTATTGAGATTGCACAGCCATCTCCTGAGATGGACAACGTCTTGGACTCAATCTCTTTTTTCAAATACACACCGAGAGCAGAACATACAACTGCTCATTTTAAAATAAGTGTTTCTGTGCTTAGTGTAGGACAGGGTGATATGGTTTAAAATATATATATTTCAGTACTTTTTAAAAATATTATGTATTTTTCTGAAATGGCTTAAAAAGATGATATTTTTTCTACTATCCATCATAGAGAAAAATCAGAGAAACCATAATTTTAACAGCCATTTTGGCCATTTTCAGCTAAAGTTGCTCATTGCTCAGTGAAGCATTGACAGCTTACACAAGGACGTCAACTTAAGCTCATTTTCATATTTTTAATCATATTTTGATATTATGATATTATGAATCTATTTGGTGTATTTTTATCAAGCAACAACAGTAAAAAACAAGATGTTTTAGAATGCAATACCACAAAAACAAAGTTCATAAAATCCATAGTTTTCCCGCCAAAATCATGTCACTTCCTCTGTGATGATGTCATTACGGAACTGGCTATTGTTAAAGGGATTTTATAAAAGATTATCAGTATAGAAAGTGATATTGAATAACCTATAAACTAATTATCAGTATAAAAAAAAATATTTCCATCTTTAGAAATTGTGAGATTAAATATGTTATTTATTATACTAAGACAGACAATGTGAGTATAATATGTACTACAATGTATGAATGACCTGAATACTGTATTTTGGCCACTTTAAAAATAATTTCTCTGTGTTGTCTCAGAGCAAGTGAAGCAAAAAGCGCTTTGAGGATCTCAGGACGTATGTCAAAGAAAGTAACAGTAATGAAATGATAATATTAACAAAAAGAAAACAAAGCGAGCAGATGGAAGAGAGAAACTGAGAATGAGAAAAAACTCTTGGCAGATAAATTCACAGAGCTTAAGGGTATATGATTAACCAACCTCTCCATTCTCTGGGTCCCAGGAGAGACGCGGAGCCTTACAGGAGTCGGAGGAGCTGCGGTGAGAAGCCTGTGTAGTTGGAAGAACAAGCAAGGTTAATGAGTAGAAGTAAAAAGAGCAGAACTGACATTAGTTTAAAACAAAGAGTAGAAAGAACAGAGTACGTTTGGAGAAGACGAGCACTCGCTAGTCCTGTCGCATCAGAAATAGACACAGCTCATTCTCTTTGATTCAACTCCCTCATGACAGTTTTAGCCGCTGTCTCAGAAGTTTAAGCAACACAGAGCAAGACGCTTCTGTTTTGGTACTGGCACTTTTTTTGTGTGCTGTTTTTGACATCTGATGTTTGCATGATGAATCTTTAATTGCTGTTTAATGTAATCGTGTTTGGAATGCAAATCAAATGAGCAGCGCTGAAGATGGAAAGGCTTTTATCATGTTAGCCTGTCAAAGCCAACATACTGTTATTCCTGTTAAACGCATTCTTCTGAGACTCTAAATTTCACTCTGAATCTTTCGAGCTGATTTGATGTGCTGTTTCTTTTCTGACTGATCTATCAGGCTGTCTCTCTATCCGGCAACCTCTTAGCAACACCCTAGTAACGACCCTGAACACACTAGCAACACCCTAGAATCCACTCATCTATCTATCTATCTATCTATCTATCTATCTATCTATCTATCTATCTATCTATCTATCTATCTATCTATCTATCTGTCTGTGGTTTGTTCATTCGTTCTGTCAATCGCTCTGACATTCTTTCTATCATTCTATTGTTCTATCGTTCATTCTATCTGTCGATTGGTCTATTGACAGAAGATTTTTTTGCTAAAAATTAGACACAAATTTCTTTGAATGCTAATTAAAGAATTTAATTGGAATTTAAAATGCATCGTCAATTCACTTCTGAATGTTGTACGATCCTGGCCCACATTGTTTGCCAATTAGCAACCACCATTAGCAATTGCCTCAGACAAAAATTTTCTTGACAAACGTTCCACTTGCAATTTATACAAGTTTAAAACAACACCAAAGAACTTTTCCTCTGCGGTCCCCCTACAGGTTGGAAGTGGAATTGTCCATTACCGCTGTTGTAAATCATTTAGCCTACTGCAGCCTACCATCACACGCATGCTCGCTGTTTATCCAGCACCGGCTTTGGAAATAACGATGTCCACAGACAAGGTAGAGTATGTTGCATGATTTTATGAAAGTATGATGTATTGCGACATCAGAAACGAAGAAAAACTAAATAATGACTATTGTAACGCTTGCCGTAAAGCAAGACAAATTTGTAGTTTCTTATGTCTCATTCGAACTACAGAAACGCTACCGATCTGGCAAACTTGCATAGTGCGGTTATAGCAGATAGAGGGCCGCAAAGCGAATGCAGAAGTGCCGTTCACCCTGTTACGACTTGATGAACCACTGATACAGTTTTGGAAACATTATTTTAAGGTAAAAAATAATCTTTAGTGTTGCTTTAAAATTGCAAGTCTGGTCTCATGATAAGAGGAATCATTCATGTCTAGCGCACACACGGTGCAGGACGAGTTACATGCCAAAGCTTATTACTTAAGGTTAGTGATTTGATCAAACCCTAAGTATAAGCACTAAAGTGGTATTTATCTTAGTAAACACTGCAGTGCAAACTCATTGACTTTTGATCCGCTAGTTTCGCCAAATAGAAAATGCCACTATATATACTGGCTGTTGTCAAACAGGTTTCCCCAAATACTCTGCCTGTCTGCCATTGTTTGGACAAACAGATCTTCGCACCCCAAAGGCTCACCAATGTTACTGTCTCGGGCTGAAACAACTTGTCACTTTTACTTTTACACATAATTTCACATCAAAGCACACAGTCTGCATGTATACAGTAGTTTAGCGTTTTATGATTTAATGTCACGTCAATTTCATATGATGATTGGCTGGTGGCTCTCCCTCTCTTCTCCTCCTTTAACCGTGATTATACAGCACATCTCCGGACGGCTTGTGTGTCAAACTGCATCTTAACCACGGCTGACAAAAAGTGCGCCATGCAGCTCATCTTCACTGGAGCAGAACTAAAATCTGGAAGTAATCAGCTAGCGGGGGAACATGAGAAATTCTCCTGAAAACACTTTAGCGCGGCTGGAACCTACTGCTCCTCAAGATTGGATTCAGGTATCTAATCCCAGCCGGCAGCTTCACCTCCCCCGCACCACACAGCTCCATCCCTCCGTCTCTCTCTCTCTCTCTCTCTCTCTCTCTGCGGAGAGTGTGTTGTAGGGCCATAGACACCACAAACACTCACACCTGATGGGTGCTATGTAAAATGATGGGTGCTATGTAAGCCTGCTATTGTTAGATCATATTTATGTTTATCAATGTATGTCTACACTGAAAAATGTTGGTGTAGAAACAAATTTCACTCAGAAATGTATTACAAATAATGAAGAAACGACAAGTAACACTTTGAATTAAACATGAACTTTTCAAGTAGAAAGACTGAATTTTTTTTTGTCAAACATACTCCAATAACTTCCAAAAATCTTATTGTTGTGCTGCTTTGAGAAGTCTTAATGAATTAGTTCATTCAGATGGCTCATTCCAATGAACATGTTCAAAAATGATTTAAAAAATCCATGCATATGAATATTTTTGGTATTAAAATATGCAGGCTTACAAAGGTTATGCGTTTTAGTTTAATGTCATAACTAGCTTTCCAACTATGAAACTTTCCAACTATGAAATAAAAAAAAATAAAAAAGCTAATTGTGAGTTTTATTTTCGCAATTCTTACTTTTTTACTTCCGAATTCTTTTTTTTTTTTTTTTTTGCTACTGCCATGGAATAAAAAATAAAAAAAAAACTTTTTATCTCACAATTCTGACATATCTGAGTTTATATCTAGCAATTCTGCCCCCCCCCCCCCATAATTGGAAGGGGAAAAAGTCAAAATTGTGAGATAAAACATATTTTTTTATTCATTGGCAGAATTAAGCTTCCATACATCACCCTTATTGAGATTATCATTGTTTTTGAGCCAGATCAATACTGCTGATACTGTATTTTAAAATACTTTTTAAACTTTTTAATAAAAAGATAATGGCCCCTTAAATAGCCTAAATGTAATTTATACGGTGGCCGAGAGAGCTCAACATCTTCATCAGTTTTAAAACATTTTTAAAACAGTTTTAAAGCAGAACACGTGTGCTCAAAATACTACACAACCAAATATGAAAACGCGCTGCAAATAGAACAGAATACAACGGAAATGTTTCCAGAGGACCCCAATAAATGACAAACCCAAAGTCTACTTTTTTATTTTATATTTTTTAAATTTTAATTATATTTACATTTTTCTTGTGGGAAGCTACAGTTTCAAAGTAAAACATCCGAGTTGGTGGTGTGTTATTTACGGATCTTGGTGGAAGCAAATGAGTCTTGACCAAATTAAGTTGTATTTGGGAATGTTCACTGCAACGTTTCCATGCAATATATGGAATTTTAATGAAAAATGAAAATTATTTAGCCAGTTTATGAGCTGACTCTTTTGAGATCAAATTACATTTCACATCATCCTCTGTGGCACAAGAATGATAAAAATACTTATGAATTAATCATTGTGCATAACGTGCATACATTAAATAGAGCCTTAATACATATAATATAATACTTAACATACTATATAACTTGTTATGATCAATACAGGTAGCACATAATTTTAGATTCAGCTGGTTACTATAATGATTTCAAGCTCTCATACCAATCAGATGTTATAAAGGTGCTCTAGACAAAGAAATACAAGATGTATTTGCCATGGTTGGACTGTCTCACTT